>CAIIXF020000006.1:21669935-21837023 GCA_903813345.2 Owenia fusiformis
CAAGTCTTCAAGGCATTCATAGTTTTATTACTATGGTGTCACAATATGTATAAAGAATTAGGATGAGTTGACATATGGGTAATTGCAATTGTATGTAATCTCATCAGATTTTACATATGGAATGGGTGCCTCAATATTCAAGTTATATTTGATTAGATTGGACACAAATGATCTCGATATATATACAGATTTGTGTCAAACATATTTATGTATTCGACCTATATCATATTTATCTCAATCGAACTTGATAAAGTATGAAAAATCCTTTACGGAACGACCTACCTAGACTTTGATTTTTCACGTTTGGATGTACGTAAACCGGGAAATAAGTAGAACAATATGACGTCACATCCTGAGAAAAACCTGCGCGCGCCTTCCCGTTCGCGGTTTACGTTGTAAAAAGTGGTGTTGCTTAACCTCTCTATTATTCTTATACTTAAACAATGCCGTATCAAGATGACATAGTTGCAATCTCAAATGTTTGCGTGATTATGTCTTGCTCTGGCGTGCTTGTGTAGTTGTGACGTAAATAATATACGTAAACGTGATATCATAGCAAACTCCCTGGAATCCTTTTTCTTGTTGACGTTGTATGCGTGAAAATGGCGTAAAGGCTCTGAGGTGGTAGTAAAAATGTTCCTAATTTGTTCTGTTTTGCTTTGATGTAGTTAGCGTACAGTTATGAGACAGGTCAATGCCTACCTTGTTATGTGTTTGGCCGGCTGACATAGAATGCGTAAATATGCCAAAGAGTCAGAGCAAGAGAGTGTCACCGAGTACTGGAGTAAAGTTATTGCTCGTGCTTAAACGTTTGAATGACATAAGTTAGGTCGACGTAGTGAGTTTATGGCAAGCACACTTTGACGAAGTTAGGTCATGACAGCTTCACGTTGACGTAGAAAGGTTATGGCAACTTCACGTTGACGTAGAAAGGTTATGGCAACTTCACGTTGACTTAGCTAGGTTACGGCAAGCTCACGTTAACGTAGTAGGGTTATGAAAAACTCTTGTTCACATAGTTATGTAATCGGCAAGCTCACGTTGATGAAGCAATGATATGACAAGCTCACGTTGACGTAATTAGGATATGGCAACCTTACGTTGTTTTAGTAAGATTATGGCAAGCTCACATTGAGTAGTTAATTACACACTCGTCTGTCCCTAGAGACGAATCCCAATCACCTAGAAGATAAAAAAATGCAAAATTACATTTTCTAGGATTATTTTAATTTCATAAAATAACAATTAGTATCAAACGTTTACGTAACTAAAGCATTTGACGTAGAATAAACGTAGAATTACCTGGTGATGAGTCTATATCGCTGCAGCTGTAACTATTACACCCATGTATGCCACTCATCGGACTACCTGGACCCCCGTGACCACGTGATGTATGACTATTGTTTGATGTATTTTTTAAATTTTGGTATTTTTTCTGGCGTGCTCTCGAGTTCTGAAACCAGACTTGAGTTACACGTTTGCTAAGTCCTGTAATTTGTGCTATTCGTTCTAAGTCCTGGCCATCGGGATTGGAGTCGAGTTGGAAGTTAGCTTGGAGTACTTGTACTTGTTCTTCGGTGAACGTTGTCCTTACCCGTTTAGACTTTCGCTGGCTCGATTCTGAATCTGAAAATTACGTCAATGGGCTATTAATAAAGGTAGTTATTTTTGATATGATGGTGTATTATCTCCCAATATAAGTTAGCAGAACACCATACAATTTGCATAGATTTTGTTTAACGACTATGCATGCATGTGGAATGTTGGAATTATGATAGGCAGAAGTTCGGAGTTCAGAAGACATTCAAGTAATGCGTCTCTCGGGTAGAATCCAATTCAATGGCAATGATCACTAAAGGCGTAGAATTGTTCATCAACTAAGAACCTGTCGACGAAAATTTCCAAAAATCAGTATGCGCGATGTAATTTCCTAAATTAGGCGAAATTGATTTTTAGTTAGATACAAATAGAAGACTACTTATTAGTCTAATTGAAACATCGTGATTTTGTAACGTTTTATAGAAACACTGCCAGTTGAAAAGTTAACAAAATTTCGCGTAGATACGAAGAAGAAAAATGTAATCTCGGAAACTATGGTGTATAGCTTTGATGTGATTATTGAATTCAGGGAGTTGGGATCGGAACAGAGGGTTTTCATGTCATATCACAAAATCAATTTCAATTGATTTAAATTCTTATTTGCCAAATATAACAAAGTTTATGAACATTAATTGGCAAAGCTTTGTCATTTTTAGTAAAATCGAGCACATCTTACAATAAAGATCGATTTATTTTCGCTGTTTTATAGTGTGTGCCAAAACTCCAGAAAATCACAAAAACCTATGTTGTGGTAGCTTACTATGAAGTGACCCATTATCATTATAGATTGGTCCATCAACTATTCATTTTTACTTGTCTGCACTCAAAAAGGTGACACGAAAGGGCTAAACGGCTTGCACCAAGGTGCAACCATCAAAAAGATGAGTTTGATAAAAAATTATTTTTTTCAAATAATAGAAATGGGTATACAATATAGGAGGCAAATTGGATATTGATAAGTATGATAGTCCATTTGCGTGTGGCCATTTCTATAAAAAACAATAATTGTGAAGAATTATATATTTCTGACCTAAAAATACCATCTTAATTCAAAAGTCATGGTTGTTAATGATAATATTCCTATTTCACCTATTCAATGTTTTCAAAATATTTTAATTACCATTATATTCATTTTTGGCAAAGTAAATAAATATAGGGCTCACACAAGGATCAACTTTATTTGCAATATTTTCATATTTAGTGATGTTTTGAAAAATTATAAGGTTAAACACAATTTTATTTATTAAATGTTTAACAAAATAAACAGAGTGTGTTTATTTCATTGTTTTGACTGAAAAATCGCAATTCATTGCTCTTCCTCTTAGAACGGCAGGGGATATACAAGTACATAAACAGTCTTAAAAAACGTTGATCCTTGTGTAAGCCCTACACTTATTTACTTTACCAGAAATTGATATAATGGTTATTCGTCGGTATGAAAATCATTTCAAAGGTAAAATTGGAAGAATTTCATTGAACTTTGAATAAAAAGCATTATATGGTTAGAAATACCCAATTTTTACCATAATTGTTTTTAATAATATAACCATACCCTCATGGACTATCTTTACATTTCAATAACCAATGTGCATTATATTTTGCATGTTTTACTGCAATTATTTGTAAAAATATTTTTAAATCTTACATTTTTGACTGGAAAGTGAAGAGACAATACTCAAATATACTCATATTATTGGTCACATTTGGTTATTTCACCCAAACAGATTCGGGATTTTTTAGTCCAGGCATATGAAGAAACTAGTGTGAATTAAATGGTCATATTATACAATACAATACAATACAATACAATACAATACAATACTGATCCAATTCAGAATTACTAGAGGAAGTAACTCTCGTGGCTGTTGATTACTGATTGCAGTCATAAAATGACCTCATATTTGGATGTCCTCTCTTCTGATATGATTTTACAATTCACTTCAAATTGGCAAAGGACCAGGTATAGTATGGCAAGTGATATCCGATCGTCATATATTTTACCATGACTACTTTCTCAATATAAATATGACATTTCTCAAAAACACAATATGTTATCTTTCAAGAAAATTCAATTCTCAATGATTATAAAAATATCATTCAAACAATCTTAAAAACTATTGAATGGGGAACCCATCTCAACGTTTTTTTGATATTATTTACTCAACAGAGGTTCTTCTTTTTTATTTGAATTGCATGAAAATATTATTCAACAAGTGGTCTAAAACTTTTTCATTAGTAGAATTGTAATGAAAGTCTAGTTTTGGAGATATCAATTTTCAATGACCAAAATTATGTTAAAAACAATGGATAGTTTGAGTTTTTCCAATTGAAAATAACATGGAATTTGTGGTTTTTAACTTTATCGCATTTCAATACCCATCCCCTCTTCAGAATTTTTAATTCATTCGCGTAGAAGAACTTTTGATATATTCGAATTGAGAAAAAATACTTTAGAAAATAAGCCTAATATTTTTCAAAAAGTGACAAGGTGGGGAATGGGGATCTTATCAATAATATTTCAGATATATTTTCAAATATTTATATTTTCAATTTCAATTTATTGATACATTCAAGCATTATGTTTACGAATGTTATTAATAACAGGTGGCACCACATTTGATGCTTATACCCGTACATATAGTAGTAAAATCATGTAGTGTATCATTAAGTCAAGGAATCAAACCAGAATGAAATCATAAAAATAAGTTGAAAAATAAAGGTTGAGGGGGATTCATGATGTTTTTTCTTTTCAAGTGAAGAAGTTGGATGATATCATTTTTATCACAGGGACTTTACATAAGAAAAATCATATTGTTTTCACAAAAAAATGTTCAGCCCCAAAACGCCAAATACTAATTAGATATTGAGCTATGACCTTGAAATGATCTTGATCCATAAACATTGACTTATAGATCTCTGGTCACTTTATCATTGGTCATTAAATAGGACTGTAGCCCCACATTTGCCAACTACCTAGATATTGACCTTGACATGACCTTGACACCAGGTCAACTTATCATTGGTCGCCAAAGGTCACAATTGTTCTCAATTGCCTTTAAACTCCAAATTGCTAGATATTGACCTTGGAAGTCACTCTATCATGAGTCGCTAGGGGCCACAGCAGATACCAGGGCCTTAATACACCAAATACTTAGATACTGATATTTGACCTTGAAATAACCTTGACCTCAGGTCACACATTCATGATTCACAAAGGGTAACCTCAGCCCAAAAACGCCAAATATTTAGATATTGATGACCTTGAAATGATCTTGACCTATAGACCTTGACCCTGACAACAGGTCACCTAATAATCGGTTGTCAAGGGTCAGAATTGTTCTCAATTGCCTTAAAACACCAAATTGCTAGATATTGACCTTGAAATTACCTACACCCATTCAGTTGATCTTTACCTCAGGTCACATAATCATCGGTTGTGAAGGGTCACACCATTGGCAAAATGTCTTAAAATGCCAACTATCCTAGATATTGATATTTTAAACTTGAGATTACCCTGTTTTTTGACCTATGTTGAATACACATTTTATGAACAAATATATACGAAGTTGAAAACTGATCTTTTTGAAATGAAATTGCTGCTAATGTTTCAAAACTAAGGTATCTTTATTGCAAAAGTAATATTTAAATTGAATAAACCAAAAGAGATTAAATTATCTAATCTTCCATCAGATTTAGTAAAATTATAACTCTTAAGTAAATGTTGCAATGAATGCTCACACATATCTTGTTGTATATCAATCTAGTGCAACTGCTACAGGTATCACTCTGACACGTACCTATGAACAAATCAAACTTCTTTGATGTTGATGTAATGCAAATTGGTATCTTTTAATATAACGTCCGTAAGATAAACCATCAATACTAGGATTGTCAAAACTTGCATTAATAAAATCAATTCCCGTCTCATCACTGTCACACCCATTACTACAAGATGATGTCTCTTAGATCACTGTCTGCAAGCTATAAACTAAGTGATGCAAAGTATATGCTCGTAATACTTTTTTATTCAAAATCAAAAGTCAATGATACTATTCCTATTTTACCTATTAAATGATTTTTATATATCCGAATAACCATTATATAAGTTTTTGACAAAGTAAATAATTGTAGGGCTCACACAAGGATCAACTTTTTGAAGACTTTTTCGTACTGGTGTAGACTCTCCTGCTTGCAAAGCAAGGGCTATGAATTGAGATTTTTCAGTCGAAACAAGAAATATAATTGTTTTTTCTTCAACAAATAAAAAATAAAATTGAGTTTACCTTCGTATTTTTTCAAAACATCACTTAATTTGAAAATGCTATGAACAAAGTTGATCCTTGTGTGACCCCTATAATTATTTACTTTGTCAAAAACTAATGAAATGGTTATTGGTATATTTAAAAAACACTGACTATACAAAATAGGAATAATATCCTTGACAACAGTAACTTTTTAATTGAAAACGCATTTTAAGGTCATAAATTTCCAATTTTTTACCATAATTGTTTTTCATAAAATTACCACACCCGAATGGACTATCATTACACATCAATATCAAATTTGCATCTTATTTTGTATACTTACAAGTATTATTTAAAAAAATGTATATTTTTCAAACTCATCTTTTTGACAGTCGCACCTTGGTGCAAGCCGTTTAGCCCTTTCGTGTCACTATTTTGACTGCAGACAAGTACAAATGAATAGATAATAGATCAATCTAAAATGACTATGGGTCAATTCATAGTAAGCTACCACAACATAGGTTTAGCCTAACTAAGCCACTTAGAAAGCAATTTGGCACACACTATTACTTTTATTCATATTTATCATTTTCGAAATTTCATCAAAGACGATATGTCGTTCTCATTATTCAAATCCAAACAATTGAACAAGTCTATAAATATGAAAGTATCAATTGAGATGAACGTGAATAAAAATGTCCACTCGAACAGATTTAACTTTCATAACAATGTCCAGGAGGGGAATCTGAAGATCAATGCAGGAAAGATTGTCGTGATCCCGAAGTTATCTGTCGCCAACGGGAGTTCTTAGAGATAAACATCTAATAATGGCTACCGTATTTCTACAGTTAAACACCCTAATCTTACAAATTATTTCCTCAATGAAAAATCAATGTAGTTTGAAACGTCCCTAGTCGATAAAATCTTTTATTTAATATCTCCAAAGAAATTCCCTCTGACTCTCTTCGAATAATTACCATCCTATTTAAATATCGAAGATGAAAAGCGTTTAAAAATAAGAGATACTAAACTACTTGAGCCATAATAAAAATGTAAATGCGGAGTACTTGACTATTATTGTTTTCCTAGTTTTATAAGAGAAAAGTACAGAACAAGATGATTGAAGCGTTTTAGTACATTACTATGGGGGTTTTACCACTTCTTGATAATTGGCCAATAACTTTTATCTAATAACTTCGTATTATTCCTTTTCTACGTTTTGAGTCAAAATTCATTATCCTTTCAAGAAGATGAAAGATTCAGAGCCAGAAGATGATGAGTGGGAAGAATGCTAGCTTTGAGAAATTATTTGACCTTATGTGAACTTTGGTACTGGCGACAAAAAATCAGTGCTTCACGCTTCAAGTTGAATTATATCAGAAAGCTCATGTATTATGCCACATACATATAATTCAAATCATTTTATGAATTGATTTATTTAAAACACATGATCAATGATGATAAATTAATCAATTCAAAAAAAAATGGTGACCAAAAGACGTGTCGGAAAGAAGTTTTTGGGAGGGTGACATTAAATAAATTTACAAAGTGCTAACATTGCTATTTTATTTTAAAACTAAATAATTCTAGTTCTACTTTATCTAAAATCATCTTTGAATAATAGAAAAAATGATGTACAATTATAACATATACCTAGAGTCGATCCTCCCTCTAATAACTCGACATAATGTGTTTTACAGAGAACTTTGTTATCTTGCAGTGCAAACTCCTCCCCTGTAGATAATTGCCGTTTACAGCTATCACATGCGAAACAAGCGAGGTGGTACACGTTGTCCTTTGCTCGTCTAACCCAGTCGTTAGACTGTATTGTCCGTAAACATTTGGCGCATTTTGTACCGAATTGTCTGAAATGAACATAATTTATAATTATTTAAAGGCATAGTGACTTCAAATTTTGACATTTGTTTAGGTTCATAAATTACTAGAAATAGAACTTGATACTTTGTTGAGATAGATTTGAATTTTTCATTTTAATTTAATAATGATATTAGGCAAAAATGAATTTCCATTACTATTTCAAAAATTGATTTCGCACTGTCTCTAAATAAGAGCGTTTGGCGCAAGACAAGTGAAGATTTAAAGGTAGCTTATGTCGCAAATGTATGACGTCATTTTTAAATCTTTAAGTCTTCAATCTTACCGCGTATAGTCTCCTTTACAATATACATTATCAGCTTTTATAAAACAACTAGTTTGTCGGTCTAGTTCAGCATGGCACATACAGCATCTGAGACACCCCGAATGCCAAGATCTGTCATTTACTTTAAGTAAGAAGCGTTCTGTAATGACGTCACCACAGGCAAAACACACGTGAGTATCATCGCTGCTACCCTTTAAGTAAAACATTCATAAAACTATTAAATTATTGATTTACAAGACTATGAAATAAGTCGCGCAAAATAGGACCATAATTGTAAAATTTGAAACGATACAAAACAAAGAAATGTAAAATAAAACAAAAGAGCTTTATTAATGCACACGATTAATCTTAAAATATGTCATTTAATCCTAACATATACGAATATTTAATCATTTATATTTCTAAATAGACCAAATTCATTTCTAAAAATTGTTTGTCTCTCAAACTCGAAATTATAGTTATCCTACCTCAGAAAATCGTTTGGGAGATTCATCCGGCGTCATGTCCATAGACTCCGCATTGTGAAGGTTCTCATACTGAAAAAGTTGGAGGCCTATATAAATCAATGCTGAAATGTGTAGTGTGATAAAGAAACAATAGTCACACCTTTTTATAATGGGATATGCTTAACCGTTTTATACTACTACAATTAGAGAAATGAAAACCTCAAATATCGTCACAGCTCAGTGAGATATTTCCTTCAAACCTCGATAATATAAGATATACTCGTATATAATAAGATTGACCATGATTTTATAATGAGTGTCTCTTGACAGACAATGCCAAAACCTAAGCTGTAACAGAGGGATTCATCTCAACGTTATTTTTGATCAGGTTACCTTATTTACGAGATTTTGTGTCTTCATGATGTTGTAAAACATGACATATGCCATTATGTAAGGACATATGTTTTGTACATGGAGGTTGTGGAATTATCCTGTTGAGATAGAGGATCTTATACTTTAGTTACAGGATACATACACTTAGTGGAATTACACCTATTTCATGGCTAAAGGCGTTTTCAAGGCGTTTTGGGTAACGTAGGCTAGAAAACCGCAATCCTGATTACACCAGAATTTTAAAAACGCCTTGAAGACAACTTTTCGTGATTACACTTGATTTTTCTAAAGCGCTTTTAGACTGATTTAAGACAAAAATTTGCCATCAACCATCGCATTTGCATCAAAATCTGCTATTTAGATATACACTTTCAACCGTCAGACCGTAGCGCCATCTCTGGAGATTCAAAATGATCCGAGACTGTATGTTCCTTTTTTTCTTAAATCGTATTCAATCTACCTCTGGCGTTAACAAATATGTGCTAAAGAAAGCATGGAAAACAATGCACAAGCGCGCAAAAAGAGAAGCTCGGTCGTTAGGAGAGATCCAAGAGAGATCCAGTAAAAGTGAAGATGGTACTTTTGTTGGGGCTGTTTGGCATCCTTGGTAGTATGGGACAGGAACGAACGATGTGGACAAGACAAAGATCTCGTCATTTTTTTGACTTTATTGTAGAGAGGTAATTTTAACTATTCAATCATCCTCTCCCCTCGCCTTCCCCAATCTACGATAGTACCGGAATTTCTCGTATATAAGCCCTGGGCGTATAACTGAAAGAAGGGGTAATTTCGTCCGTTATTTTATCATTTTTTATACGCCCATGGGCGTATAAATATAAGACTTTAGATTTTTGGCCCAGTGAGCGTCAAAGTGATCGAGAAGAGCTATTATCATAATAATATAAATTCTACTTTGTTTCGACATTTTGGTGATTTGATTGAGTTTTGCACAATATTTGAATTTTGTTTTTTGAAGTTTCCTCCACACCGGAAATCAATAACATGCTTGATGCTCATGCGCAAATATAGTTTTCGTTCAGTGTAAAATCGAGTTAAAGCGCCTTGAAAACCAATCGGTATTACACCTACATGTTAAACCGCCTTTGGGTGTGAAAGCGGTTTTTAATGACTAGGGGTCTGGGAGGATTAGGGGAGAGTGGGGTAAGACGGAACGAAAATCTACACCTATCTTTGATAGGCTACTGTTCATTAAACATTGGTTTCCTTGAAAATGTTTATATTATTTTACAATGCAGAGCTACTGAAAATGATTTTAACATTAATTTAATTTATCTATACAGACCATTTCATATCAAAACCCGTCTCCCGTGTCAACAGGGTCAACTTTACCAGGCGTGGGGTAAGACGGAACAGGTGGGGTAAGACGGAACGGTTGATATTATCTGAAGGAAATCTGAATAAAATGCTCCGATTTGATGTTTTTTCATATACTGGTACTATACTAGTACTATATTAGTACTTTTATTTTAAGTTCAATAGCACACGTGACGGTATTTTTGTAACATAACCAATGTGGAACGATTTTCCAAAAAGCACTTGCTTCCCATGTAAAGATGGTACAATGTTTATTATATTTTAAGTTTAAGAAAAGTTAACACAAAGATTTACCTGTCGACTATGCTCATACACAGATCAACACTAGGTAGGAAACGTTTTCTCTTTGCATTAACACATGAAAAGTTTCCAAATTAGTGGAATGACATTGACCTCATGTCACCTAATCATGGGTCGCCAAGGGCCACAGCACCCTCCAAGGTCCTTGAAACGCCAAAAGACCTAAATATTGACCTTTGACCTTGAGATGACCTTGACTTATAAACCTTGACCTTGACTTCAGGTCACGTTATCATGAGTTGCCAGGGGTCACAGCAGCCCCCTAGGTATTAAAAAGTGATATACCTAGATACTGACATTTGACCTTGGAATGACCTTGACCTTAGTTCACTTAATCATGGGTCACAGAAGTTCACAACAGCCCCAATGACCTTAAATCACCAAATACCTAAATAATGACCTTTAGCCTTGGAATGACCTTGACCTTGCAAATGAAAATGGGGTAAGACGGAACGATCGTTCCGTCTTACCCCACCACCACGTGAATCTACAAAATGTCGTCTGCTATAAAAATGAGACAGCTAAAAGCTATAATTTTTCTTAAATTATAGGTTTTTAAATTGTCTATTTAGAAATACATAACTTTCTATGTATTACACGTATGTTTTTGATTCTACGGGCGATCAAAACCATATGAAATGTTATAAGAATGGATAAAAAATGATATATCTACCCTTATTAAAAATGTTTCTTGCAGCCGACGAGGAATTGGCAGTTGAATAGAAAGATTACGTGATATATTTTCAAAAAAAGTTAACTTCAGCGACCATTTTTAAACAGTTTCTGTTTAAGAGCCATCGTTCCGTCTTACCCCTCGTTCCGTCTTACCCCGCTCTCCCCTACAAAAGCGCTTTTCTAAATCCGCGATCGTGATTACACCTGACTCTAAAGGCGGGTCGAAACCCGATAGGATTTTAAAAAGCGCTTTTACATCGTAGGTGTAATTCCACCTACTATCTAAGCTCCCATTGCTTGACTCGGGGCAAAATATTCTAAACTTCATAAACTCCCATTGGCTCCCGAAGGAGAAGGCCTCATACAGTTACGGCGATACAGTAACTGAGATAATACAGGAGATTAGGTTCCCGAATTCTTGGCCAACTGTAGTATCCGCCTGTGATGGCGTGTGTTACTAAACACATGTTAGTTCCATCGCTCTGGGCGATAAAAGATCTTACGCATTACGTTAAGGATGTTTCTCCACAGGGGAATAAACGATATCTCCACTTAAACATGATTCCCCGACTTAACATATTGTAGGCTATCTTAATAACATAAAAATGAGGAAACATCAATTTGGTTACTTTATTTTAAAACAATTCTTAATATATTTTGGCGGGGTTTTGCATCCCGGGAAGAACCTTTTAATCTTAATTATAAATTACATGTTTATTGTATTACGTATAGGCTGTGCAAGAAAGATATTGCACATTTTCTAATCATTCAAACAAAAAATGATATTGATGACAGTTTTATAGTTCTAAATATGCTCGACCTCATAGAAAATGCATCCTCCGGGAAGAAGGAAGGAACTTTGTGGATGATGTCTGGAACCCTGCGTTCGGAGGATGAGAAAATGTAACATTTGTGTTCACCCATTCTGGTTGTGTTACATACTGTTAAACCACGTTCAGTGTTTTTATTCAGACATACAGTCAGTGTAATAACTTGATGGGCCAAGATGAATTTGTTGGCCATATTATGCATAAATACAACATATACCATACCACACAGATTTTATCCTTAAATATAAACAAATCATCAATTTATGTGATGTCGCCTACAAATGACATTTCGTGACTGCAATAAGACATATCTGTGATGTATCCTTCTGCAATGTATTTAAGATAAACAGGTGAAGGTTTGAAATAGGGTTTTGATGATTTGGAACGAGTTCCCCAGATGAATAAACGAGGCGTAGAAGAGACAAATTGGTTTGTCGGTGTAATAACGATAAACACAGTTCTAAGATGTATTTCACTCTGGATGTCATTTAAGTAATAAATTATATCGTAATAAGATCTTAATTTGAATGTTTCTGTGATTTGAATATTGTTTCTTGAATTGATGTTAAACGTACTTTCACGTTTACTTTGGAAGGAGGTAACGACGTGCAATATTTGTTTTGAGCATTTTATGTTTTGTATGAAATCTCGTTTTTTCACTTCTTACCTCTAATGCCTTACTTTTTTTTATCTTTGATAGCATATTTGAATTCAGTGACAAGTTTTCTCCAATAATAGCTTTGATTTACAAAGTTATGTCATTTAAATCATTTTCAATGACATTGTTAAAAAATTGGGCCAAATTTCCGTTGGTGCAATGCTAAAATTCGTTAAAACCTTGACTTATTCGTCTGACAACCAACATGAATTCATATGTTTATACACAATATGTACATTGACAGGGTCATCCAATACAAATCTTGTAGTATGTCATTCGAGTTTCAAACAGATTCAAGCAACACTTTTTGATAAATCATGAAATTAACTGACTATCGCAAGTTTCTAGCATTGACGTGAATGGAGGTCTGGCCCAAGAAAATCAAAGATTTAAGTAAGAAGCATAGCACACAATCAAACATTTGTTTCACCTGATTCATATGATCATGGCACATTACGATCGCATCATATATATTATGACACCTCTATAATTACAAGCTACATATGCCCCAAGTCACATAGGATATTACATGAAAAACCCAAGTTCATTTCATGATTAACATACTCGTATGCACATGAATGCACCAAAATGAAACTGTTTTCATTACTTTAGAAATCCATTTCTCATCTTTGACGAGCGGATGATTGGATTGTCATCTTTGCTTGCTTGTTTACTTGCTTGTTTGTTTTGTTGCTCTATTTGATTTGTTGTTTGTTCTGGGAACCAACAAGGGAGGAGGGGGGCCAAACTTTTGGTCTGAGAAAAAAAATCCGCGCTTGCGCGGAAAATATTTTTGGGCCCCTAAAACCCAAATGTGGGCCCAGATTTTGAAATTTTGAGGCCCATTTTCTTCAAAATTTGGCCTAAAATTAAAAACTAAGGCCTTAGAAGGCCCATTTATGACCAAAAAGGCCCACTTTTTAGGGCCACAAAGCCTTTTTTGGCTCAAAAATTTTTTGGGCCCAATTTTTTTTCTGGGCCCACCCGAGGGGGGGGGGGGCCCGGGCCCCTGGCCCCCCCCCCCCAGATCCGCCAGTGCTATTGGACTACTGCAACTAAACATTCGAAGTTCATCCTGAATCGTTTGATCCAGCTGACTTATTTATGTGTTCATCAGTCCATGCCATTTTGTCAATGCAAAACAATAATTTTTCGTTATTTTGAGTATGTTTAGATTCAAAGAGTAATTTGATGATATCAGCTACTTATTCCTTCATCTAGTCTTGATCTTTTACCGAGGATTCCGAGGGATGGACATTTAGCTGATTGAGTTTGAACAGTCCCACATACACACTCAATGTCCTTCTGTTGCTCTTTTCCATCAAGGCATTTTTTTATGTTTGAAGGAACATACTCTTATGGTATCACTTATGATGACGGATCAGATAACTTTGACACAATATTTTCAATTACATCATGTTAGCTGTCCGATTCACCATTCTATCGGTCTTTACTATTTTGTGAGTGGGTCATTTGGTGAAAATGGGTTATGTTTACGTTGCATTTATGGGTATATTAATGTTAAACTGTCAGAGATTCAATATTTTGGAGATGATATTTTTTAATTAAATGTAAAAATCAAGTGGTAACGCACTGAAGATACTAGGAGTATTGTCTATTACTCTAGTAGCACTAACGCATCGTGTTCAATATATTTCTATAGCCAACTAATAATGTTTGAAATTCAATTACGTGGTGTAAAATTAAGTAAATTATTGTAATAATTGCCCCACGTGGTTAGCATCTGTGGTATCGATATACACAATATTATGAAACTAAATAAGACATGTTTTACTGGGGGTATATTGGACCTGTTATTTTATTGTGCAAAGTGCTCGTTGAAGTACACCATGATGCCAATAAATTGTTTATTACTTTGGAATTGTTTTTCAAAATAAAACTTTATGTGTGACATTATTAGAGTTTTAGACACTGTGACATTGGGAATGGAATTAAATATTTGAAAAACATGCCAACATTTTATGGGAATCTAGCTTTGTGATCAGGCAATCAACGTGTGTCAATCGTAAGCCAAATGTTTTTTATTATTTCAAAACATTTATTTTGCTAGATAAAATCCCGGATAAAATTTACATTGATGAGACTAAAAGCTACGTTAAAGAATATACGGAAGGTAATGAAATGACCCGGGTGAAATGATAAATAATAAAAACAATTCATTGTAAAAATTCAATTGAATATCGAACAAAAACAGAAAATAAACACGAACATATTCAAATAATTTACCTTTAGTAAAGTTGTGAAGCCGATGCTATCCTCCTCTGTCCTGTGATACATTTCCTCTACTGTCGGTGATTTTGCCATTTTAGTAATTTAATTACTTTATTAATTAACTACTTCGTCTTTTATTTTAATAAGTTGAGAAACTACGATGATATCTTATAATCCAATCTTAGTGTTAAGTTATCCAAATATGTCCACACCATCATCATAAACAACTGTAATTCATTTGAATCATTTTTTCCAAATTCTTGATCAGTTTGTATTTTTATCGAAATAAATATTATTTAATTTATCCTTTCGTAATATGTAAGTTTATTTTATGTGTCAATAAAGAGTAAAGAATATCGTCCTATTAGTTTTTGTTAATATTCCTTGTTAATAGGATACACCAATTTTATCCGATCTATACAAAAAATAATTGCTTCTAATTTCTTCTCTAAGTTCTTGTTTATTAAGTCTCGCTCCTGTGTCAGATACGCCTAATTATATGAGGGCACGAATGTGATAGTGAGACAGTAGGCATTCACCTGTATGTCAAGATCATCTCTGGCGATCACAGTTTTCGCGACAGTTTGCCTCTTGCTAAGTCAATTAGCCAAAACAGGTGTGATACTTTCGGTACTCTCCGTTTGTGTCTGTTTCACAAGTGTATAATCCCTCTGTTCTAGACAAATTACTAATCCAATAATATTTGTTTGATTGTTTGTGTAATTCTATGATTGAATTATTTTATAAATAAAACAAATATTGATCCGAAACTTTTTACAAACTGTCCAAGAAAAGTCCACTTTTTATTTATGATAAGCCAACATAGCTAGAAATCCGAATAAAAGACGTTTTCATGTTTTTACTTCAACAAAGTTACGTTGTGTCCGTTTTGTCTCCAGATATAATTCAATTTATATTTGGTTGTCATAGTAACCGCATCCCGTTTAGGGATGCTCCGCCTTGAATAAGATTATCGCATATTCGGCGATAACGAATTTTTCTTCATGTTAACATCTCATGGTTAAAGCATCTCTCGATCTCCATATTTACATTTTTATAAATTACATTTTAATATCGAAGTGTTACATCCTTAATATGAGATATGCCTACTGTCTACAAAAGTCATAAAAATTAATATTAAAATCAACAGTAGTGATCATTTTATCCAAAATATCGCCCAGGGAAAGTTACACCAAGTGATGGTACATTTAGCTAGAGAGGATTCATTCTAGGGGAATGTTGTAAAGATCACACAAGACCTTCATTGAACTAGGGATGACCAATGAACTTTCATTATGTCTATATTAATTAATATGTCCAATAAGGGTTGATCATTAGTTTTACCAAAGCTCTATCAATGAACATTGTTTATATTTCATTGATTAATAACCAATCAAAATTCTCGATTCTAAATAGATAGCTGTCAATCATGCATGGCCTCAATAAAACACATATTACAAAATGACGTAATTGAGATGGAATCATAATTATACGATTTTCACTTCCATGGAGTGATTTGTATTAGAAATAGTTTGAAAAGGGACATCTTGTATGTTTTGTAGACACCTCAATTTATACAAGAACAGAGAAATATTTGTGCACGAACCATGAAAATCAAGTCTCCACAAAATAATTACATCAAAATCTCACAAACCACACATATCACATATAGAATAAGATTGATTTATTTGATGCCGAATCAACTCTAAGATTAAATTATTTGGATTATCTTTAGAAGACCGGGTTCCTATTAGATAGTTTACACTCAATTTGTGTCATTTCTATGCTTATTAGCTAAAAGAAGAAATAATTGGCTTGTGCTATATTCAATGAGAAGACAGAAATCAATGGGCTGAATGCATTAATTCAGGACTGAAGTATCATTGAAGCATCGTAGATTTATTCGAGATTAGAGACCCGGAGTTGAATATGCTGATGGTGGGATAACTAGTTCTTCATTTGCCCCCATCTATGCCTCTATCATATTTACTTTAAATTGAATTTCGATGTTATTTTCATTAAGATATCTATCATTCTCTGCATTTGTGACATTACAGGTATCCTATATCAGTGAACCTGAATTCATTAACTAAGCAAAATTTCCAAATGTAATGATTCATTGTTATTTCTAGAGGTTTTGCGTATCTCAAATATTTCTTTAAAAAATATTTAAAAAATCTGAAGCAATATTATTTTTCATTGTGTAGTTATTATTAGCAATCATGGTCTAAAGTGGAAAATATTTATTCTAACTCATCTTCCCTTCTTTAAATATTGGAAACAGGTGACCAATACTGAGGTAAAAAAATATAATATTCCACAAACCAGAACGCCTTCAAAACAAAAATCTGAACAAACCATTTCAAAACTCTTCCAAAAGTTACATCAGTTATGATCTCACACCCATACAGATCAAACACTAAAGCCCATGGAGTCAAGACATGAAAGAGGTCCCCTGTTGCAAGGGGAACAGATATAGCTTATGTTATGCAAGGCTGGTGCCAGATTATGCCACGTAATATCAGGGCCAAGAGACATGGTGGGCTCCCTGAAGAAGGACCACTGAGCCAGAGATAACAGAGATAGTGGACTATAAACAAACACATATCAACAGAAACTATCCTAAGAGGCCCCAAGAGATGAACCTCCTAAACTTCATATATTATAACATATGGACAATTCTTCAAGAATATTAATTCTATTTTGGAATAAACATTCGTACACTTATATTGTGTCGTATATTTTCTTCTCGATTTAAAAATTGCCATTAGTCTTTTATGGATAATTATACACGGAAACAAAGATAACATTTTTTATTTAAAATTATAATTCTATATTTCATTTGATTTAATATTTATTGCATATACATTTCTTTTGTTTGTTTTCAAGGTACATAATATTTACATAATATATACACCTTTATAATACATTTATATACTATATACATGTCTTATATATACAAGACATCCGTGTGCCTAAAACTGACTAAATTCATGATAATCTAACAAACAAGATAATAATAGTGAATTTCATTAATATCATTCTGAAGATCAAACAAAATATGGCTATGCTACATTTAAGTCAGTACAGGGTGATACAAAAGTACAGATTAAAGTGTCACATTTGGGGCACCCTGTCTACTTGATCCTAAATACAATATATGATACGATATCTGATAAATATTCTAAATTTTACCCTACATTTTTAAGAAAATGATTAATTTCTACATTCTCTCTCTTAAATTTCAAACCTTCACACAACTTATACATACAGTAAAATCTATCATTAGTGTACACTGCTTAACCCTGGCGAGTGTTCATATTTCAAGGTATTTACATAACAGATCATGATAGTGTGTGTGTGTCAATGGGATACTGTAAATTGCTTTAGTTTGGCGATATTCAATCTGCAAAACCTTAACAGCAGTCAAATTAAAGCAATTTACAGTATCCAAAATAAGGGACTGTAAAAGTGTTCAAATCTTAACTTTAGAAAGGCGTTCATATCCAAAGATTAGTGAACTCCTCTCCTTAGTGAACACCTGGGTAAAGTGAAAACCACTTCAAGACACATTTCCTGTATAAAATCCCCTCTCTGAACACCTTCCTAGAGTGAACATTCTTTTGACTCCATTGGTATTCACTACATACAGATTTTACTGTTAAAATTTAAAGTGTACTGCATTAAATCTGCTTTTAGATAATTTTATAAAATATAAAATATTGATTCATCATTTGGCACAATGATTACGATCTGGCAAGCCTATCTACAATAGATGTACATAGCTGTGATTAAAATATAAAAATTAAGTACAATTACAAAAATTTAATATACAATTTATTAATTTTATAACAAGCCTTTACTGATTTTCAGCATTTTATGAAATTCAAACTGTACATTATTAGCCCAGTTGAAAAGTTATTGCAATAAACTGGTTACACGAGTCTAATTTAAACCTTTGTATATATCTATTTTTATTCTGGGCAATCTGGGGCTATTTTGTTGTCCTCGGGGCTTTTCAGACTTTGACCAATAATTCTAATGGCTACCGTGTTTACTTCGTTTTTTAATTTTAATTAATTTTTTAATAAAACATGGTGGACTTCAGGAATTTGAATAATGAGCAAATATTAAAAGATCTACTGGATGGAATCAACCCTGCATAAAATAACATCAAATGTCAAATTTAGGCAGATGGCCTTGCCTAACTGCTCCACCTAATGGAACAGTTTCATTTTTGGGACATTTTTGGACTAAAATAAAATAGCAGGATATTTATAACTGCAATCAGTTGCGAAAAATCCAATATACAATTGACGAATGACAATTCTAAATGTTAAGAGATTCCTTATCTAAAAAAGGTTCTGGTGATTTCTAGGTGACTGTCTGGAAGAGGACAGGACTTCCACTGTAATTCATATTTTAATTTTGATTGCAGATATATTAATGTTCAATCTGAAAACCTTTTGAGCGTAAATAGCTGAATTTGTAGACAAGTTCACATCTATTGCTCAGTAAATGAAAGTAGATCACTGGGTTTTGTTGCAGTTGTTCAGTATATGGTAGCTGTATGACATCCCCGTGTACTGGAGATCTGAAACGAAAAAGACCATGCATTAAACTACACGAGGAAGACTGAAACAGAATTCATGTATTCCAGGAGGCACTTAGTATTAAATCTATAACTTGTTCAGTATTTCAGTATAACCAATGGGCTGGAATATATCATATCACATCCTGGATGCATGAAACTCTCATATTGTACTTTTCTTTTTCAACTGTAATTTGAAAATATGAGGAGATGATAACTCTACCCTGTGTGCAGAGACTAGTTATAAAATACCCTCTGCCTAGTATAGACAGTTTGGCAGCTCCGCCCTGATGACAAGTGCCTGTGACAGTCCGGGTCATAAATCATTTCAAACCTACCACGCTGACCTTTTCTCAACCAATTAGCGAACTGGAAGGAACAAATAGTAAATGCGAACTCATTAAAGGAACATTCCTGGCCAAACCTTTTTTATCCTGACGTGATAGTTATAATCATATATATACTTTCCATATTTAGCAAAACATGGGGAAATGTTTTAATATAGTCAATATTGATAATTCAAAAATGTAGTGCACATTTCCAGTAAGCTGCCATCTTTTAAGATTTTACTCAGGAAGTGATGTCATCGACTCTCAACTTTCATGACCTTGCATATAACAGTATAGGAAAATAGCATAATATCACTTCTAGACGAGTGATCCTTACTTTATGCGCAAAAATATGTTCAGAGCTTGTCAGCTTAGAATAAAAGAAGAGACTTTCAGAAGGATTAAATCATAAGACAAAATTGAAAAAGAATATTCAGCTGGTTTTGTAATTCTTAATAGCTCCTTGTAGTGTTATATGCAAAGTTGAGAGTCGAAGACATCACTTCCTGAGTGAAATATTAAAAGATGGCAGCCTACTGGAATTCGGCACTACATTTTCAAGTGATCAATATTGACCATGTCAAAACATTTTTCCATGTTTTGCTAAATATGGAAAGTATATATATGGTTATAGCTACCATATTAGGAGAGAAATGGTCTGGCCAGGAATATTCCTTTAACTCTATGATTATGTCAGAGAAAATGACCATATATAGAAAGTCGTCCATTTCGACGACCATCTCTGACTGGCTCGATGAGATCAGAGATTCATTGTTAACAGAAAGAGTGAGGACGAAGCTCTCTTTTAAAAAGTGAAGCCAGAAGAATGCAAAGGGTATGATAACTATGAATACTCTTGATTTAATCTGACCTAATAAGTCTCTAAAATTACATAAAATTGACTATTTTAGTTACAAATTGCACTTTATGTACTAACAGTGTTAGTCCCAGCTGTTGTGAACTAATACATTGATAGGTGGTCATTTTTGGAACATGTTGACAATATGCTGTACACATGTTATATAACTTTAATTCAATCTCGATACAGTCAGGTGAGCAGACCCAAGAAAATCTGGCCTAACAAAATAGGGGCCATTATCCCATGGTTGTAAGGATATAGATCGAATATCACACAAAGATATATTTGATATGTGGATCAAGATATCATATTTTAGCAAAAAATTCACAAACCAGCGAATATCACTTTATAAACTATCGAATATCACGTCTGGTTTCAAAGATTTTCTCAACATTTTTTCACAATTTTTTTCAATTATTTTTTCTCAAATTATATTTTTCAACTTTTTTCGCTGATGATGATTTCCCATGAGATAGTTGAAAAACCATGAAAAGAGAGAATATTTCAGTTTATAATATGTGTTATGTAATGACAATTTTGTGATATCTGAAGTACCTGTTATATTGCAGTGGCAGACAAAGGGTGGGGGGCAACTTCAAAAATGGCCTAAAAAGTTCCAAAAAGGCCAAGTAATGCCCCAAAAGGCCCACTAATTGAGACCCTACAAGATTTCTGGGCCCAAATATTTTTTCTGGGCCCACCCAAGGGGGGGGGGGGCATGGGCCATCCCCTGGATCGGCCAGTGTACTGTACATGCAACATGATTGCATACATGCACATCATATAATAATCCTATAATTCATGAACACATCAATGTTTGATAAAGATTACACATTTCTAAATAAATAAATTAAATAAAGGTAATATAAAATTGGCACATAATAAATTAACATGGGAGTTGCATCAAGTTCATATATTACTTGTGCATGCCCTTTGGACTGCAGACTGGGCTAGGGGCATACATAGAATGTGTATATTCATGAAATGCTCATAGTCATAGCATTATGGCAAATCGAAATGCAAATTTAGTCATGCAATTTGAAGTATGTTACAAGTATACTGGGTTTGTTTCCTCATAATGGATTGTACTTTTTCTTTTAAATCACTTTTTGGTATTTGTTCCTTTGGGCACTTGTTCTTGCTATTAATAAATAATGTGAGGTTTAAAATTAATGAAACTTTGCATCAATAAATACCTGAATAACATTTCAAAACACCTTTTTTCTAAATGACATGTAATATGTAATTCATACCTTATTTGGAATATTCCAGATTTTAACAGAAACTGTTCATGTTTTCCTTATAAAGGCATTTATTATTTTGGACAATTCAGATGTGTCTGCCTATCAAATCTTAAGAATTTCTATTTTTTTGCAAAGTAAACACTGACATTAACACCTTTAATGTTTTCACCTTCTCTGCAATATAGTACAGTTTAAACCAATTTGATTCAGAAAAAGAAAAGATGAACAATCTAATCATATGATAAAAGTATATAACTGTTGATGCATCATATCAGTAGCTAGTACTGTTAGAGCATCTACCTGTATGTTTTTATTAACCGCTGATTTGGACGCACTCAAAACCAAAACATTATTCATGTCAATCATTTATCTTTCAATTTCTCTCTATAGTGCAAACAGTGGGACTGTAAAATACAGAAATTGAATTTCAGGAATAATATCTCCATTCCTTGCTAATTTCACTCTATGCACTCTCATTTTCACTTTATTTTTGATATTTGACATTTAACAAATGGACAACTCACCTCTGAAAAATCAATGAATGTTTGAGCTCACTAGATAATCCACTTTACCTAAATAATCTATCCAGTAATTATGGCAACTAATTCAATGATCTGTGTTAATACATCAAACTCCCAGAGGAAGTGCTTTGATTCTATAAACACTGGATTTGATTTGATTTTTGCCAACTTTCAAGTAGCCATATATTGGTCAGTCTTACTGTGTAATTATTAGCTAATTATTATGTAATACTTTGGATTCATACATCTGTCCAGACCATATATGACCTTATGCATAGCCTTTTTGTATTATTTTTCTAATTTTGTGGTATAAAATGCTTATTAACCTGAACACAACAAAACGTAATATGATTTTTTAAATGTTGTAGAGCTGAAGTTCTTCCAGCTACAGTGATATCATACAGGGTACGGTAAGGTCAAACAGGCTACAGTTATACTGTAGGTCATACATGCCAGGGGCATAGCCAGTAGTAATTGTTAAGGGGGTGCAATTTTTGGGGTTTGAATTAGTGTGGGTGAAATTTTTTAAATTTTACATTGTATATGGTGCATTCTAAGCATTTCAAATTATGTTTTTTTTCAACAAATTTTACAAAATTTCTTTTTTTCTTTTTTTATGGGGCTGGTAGGGGCTGGCTAAGGCCGTGCAGGCTACAGTTAGGTCAAAAGGCTACAGTTAGGTCAGATTTACAGGGTGCAATCAGATGTTCAAGAGACGCTTTGAGGAATGCTCCTATAGAAATCAGGTATTTCACTAAGACAATATCAAAATACTTGTATAACATTCTTAGTAACTTAGGGTGTATTTAGATTTTAGAAGTTTGCACTGTTTTCAGACAATTTAGAGTGTTAACAAAACCCGGACGATTCCAATTTACATCTTTATAAACTGTCAATACTGAGCCTTATGTGACTTGAGTCATAATATAAAACAGTTCACCCTGTGGTGCATAAAATTAATTAAAACAACACATGCACTCAATGGCTCTTAGTTATGTAACACATTTCATCACAAACAATGCCTTCACCAATCACACATTTTTTTCAAACCTCAAATCTGTCATAATTTGAAAATATCTTGTAGATAAAAAATATGAAAATTCTTTCTTGGAATAACAGGAAAGATCTCAGCTTTTTGCAGTTGCGAAAAGAGAGCGAAAAATAAAGTGAGAGATTTCCACTTTTCAATGTAAATGTCCAAGTTAAATCAAACATCAATTGAATTTGAAAACTCTAATCTAATATAGTGACAAAAACATTTCTATTATGAATACTGCATAATTGACTAATAGAATCACATCTACCTCTCCACGACTCATACAGAACAATACGACGAACACTCTGAACCAATCAAAATGCTAGAATCAAAAATCAGATCTCGCTGTATAAACTCCGCTATTTCCAACAAGCTTTCAACAGTAAATTAAATTGTCATTGACTGGGTTGATATTCTGGAGAAAGCAGTGTACTGAATACAACAAATAATCTAATTTCCCTTTCATGAATTTCCCAAGATTTATAAACGGTATACAAGATACAAAAAAATCCTATTTCCAGATTTGAGACAGAAAAAGATATGAAGTCAAATATCAGTACTTTGTTATCTAAAATCAAATCCTCAATTTTCTTTTTCAGAAAGAAGACACTTCGAGAGTGGGATTTTTTGTGAGAGTTCTTGACAAATTTGTGGAGATTGATTTTTCCTCTTTCCCAAATTGTTGTCTTCCTGTATAATGAAATAGTATGACTCGTTTGTTACTCATTATTTGAGGCTGCTACAGAATAATCTTAACAGAGAATAATAAGCAGATTTTCAGCTTCATTAACCCTGGATATCTCGTAGGATTCAGTATTAGGGAGCAAATGGTAAAAATGATGTCAATGAATTCTTTACAACTCTTTAGAATGACTTTTATGATTTGTATGAATAACTCTCTGAAATGTTTTAATCCTAATGCTTTAAATATTTTTTCACTATTGATGGCCAAAAGGATATGTGAGTTTAAATTAACATCAATTATACAGTTTGGCTCATCATTCAAATTTCTTGTATTCCATAATGCTGTCGTCACGAGGAGTGAAAAAATGAAAGAGCACTTCAACGAATCTATTCTAAACAAATGCTTCACATTTTCACATATCGCCATTAATGAAAATTGACAATAGGATGTGTATGAAATAAACTATGTGTACACTGTCTAATCTTATAACATGTTTATTCTTTAACCCCATTGGATTCAACCCTTAGCTCAAGCATAAGACCCTCCTTAAAGTGTCTTGACAAATAACTGATGTAACTCACATGATTAAGTGACTGCAACAGAATACAAATTGTACAGGGTGTCCATAGAGTTTCTTTATAATCACAATACAAAGTCAAATACTAAGCTTTCCCCAATTACTCGGTAATACATTCTTTATTACAATACAACAAGGCACATAAATTAAGGGATAAAAACATATCTTTATTGGCTCCATTCTCACTTACTGAGTTCTGTTGAAATCAAGTTTCTCAAGAAAAATAGATGTTGTTGTTTTATATTATTCAGAAATTGTTAAAGATTTATGATGCCCATATGGGCTCAAGAAAGTGGACCTAACCTGTATTTAGTTACTGCATAAGGCACCAATCAGCAATTAGCAACTGCTAGGTGGACTTTGAGATCTCAACTGCTTTGTTTAACACCTTGTGGATATCCATCATAGGGAAATTCTGAAAAAATTATTGAATATTTTCGATACTTGATAAATTAAACTGCATATTGGCATGCCATCTTAAGATGTTCAGTCAAATGTGCAGGCTCTAACATCACAAGTTAGTAGTTAGAAGGATATCTGGGAAAAAATGTTAATTAAAACGAATTCAACATATAATCTGATATCTTGCCTCAAAAAATTAGACATGATTTTCTAGCAGTTAGTAGACAAAGTCTATGTTTATACTTACTTGAACTAGCTTCATGTTTGTTGAAAAGTCATTGTTAAGAATATCATTTCGGAGAAGTCTACAAAAATATATGAAGCGATATTAAGAAGATGAGTATCATTTTAAAATACTGTAACCTAAAATTTCATTTCTGACAACCAAAATGAAACAAAATAGGCTAAAAGTTCTTATTTTTTTAAAATGAAAACAGTTGCAAAATGGCAATTTTGGAAAATAAAAAGAATTGGAGTGAATTGCCTGTTGCTTTTTGTTTAACAGCTCTTACACAAGTATTATATAGCATTAATTCATTAATAAAGACTCCTTACATGAGCATTGCACAGCATATAAGTAGCAGAAATTCATTACGGTCTTCAGCAGAGAAAAGTGAGTCCCAGATCCGTTGAACATCGGGGAGTGAGAACTCCTGTGAGAGTAGCAGTGTTATCCATCTGAATGCAAAGAACTGGGGCTTGATCTCTTGTTGGTCCAGTCTCACCCACAGCGCCAGGTCCTTCTTCTTAAGGATTTCCATGAGTCTCTGCATTAAGGCACCTGGTGAACACAGGATAAACATATTGAATTCTTATGCAACTTGATTTTCAGAAACTGAACAAGGCATGCACATGACAAAATATCACCACCAGTTATTGGAAGTTGTAATAATTTATTACAAATTCCAAACCCTGAACAAAACTAACAAACTGATTTGACATGTGTCACAGAATTTGGACCCAATCCTGACCTAGCATCCAATCCAACTCAAGCAAAATGAACTGTCTATATGTTATTTATAATCCTACCTATACCACATTCAGAGTCATCTAGACTCTTGATGAAGTTGTCTCTTATATCAGACATAATGTTCGTGAAACAGTAGAATGTATCAGCCTCAGCATTCTCTGAAATAAAAAGTGAGAATTTTTTAAGGACAAAGTACAGAGGTAAATCAAAAATTTTCAAAGGCTAAATATCACCATATATGGTCATTCCAAACTCTTATATCGCCTTTTATAGGTAAACTAAACTAACTTTATACTGAAACCCTCTCGTTTACAAGTGTGGTTCAATGGTATCTGTCTTGTTTTCATGTGTGAAATGACACCAACATTTTTTCTTGGAATGACTTGTACATGCGAATGACAAATTTTTTTAAATATTCATATTTTTGGAAAATTCTGAACCTAAATTCTGAATTGTGAAGTATTTCTTGATTGCAATATATAATATATACCTTGCCCTTCTTTGCTGGGGTCTGATGCAAATGTGTAGTAAATTGGTCCAATAATCTCATTCATGCCCTGCAAACATAAACAAATAGATAAGAAGAAGACCTTGAAATTCAAAATGCAAATAGTGAGATCAGCAGGGAATAAAGGTACACAGGCATGTTGTCCATCTTTCAAATTGTATAGAAGCTACATAGGGTTAAACTCTGTTATGTTGTATATAAAAGTATTGACTGTAAAATGGGAAACCTTTTATGGGTTATAAGATACATGAAGATATACAGGCAATTAACATACCTGCACATATCCCTGGCCTGGGTTAAGTTTACCATATATAAAAAGTATTCTCTCCACTACCTCCCAGTGAGCCTCCTGCCCCTCGCTAAGTGTGTAGTACTCGGCATTCATACTCTTTGCCCGCTTTCTAGCAATCATCTGAAATCACGAATCTTGCTTAAACTGATATTCTTGCAAAAGGATTCTATGTAAAGTTAAATTCTTCTCTGCCATATGATGTCATTGCCACAATGATTGGTCATATTTCAATGGAAGTTAAGCAAGACTTATTTCATAAGATTGTCGAATGTTTTGAACATTCCAAAATTGTCTAGATAATTAGATGTCAAAAAATAAGGATGAGTTTCTGAGTACAATGCATCAAATTATTAAATCCTATACATAACTTTACAAAGTGGAAAAGAAAGCTTACATTTGTTATGCCGCTCCTATTCCTCTGAACAGTCTCAGACTTTAGGACTTGGTACTCAACTCTCTTCCGTAATGTTTCAATTTCAGTTTCATTGGTTACAAGCTCAAGGCATGGATAGCTGGTAGCATTTTGGAAAAAGGCAAGATCTGGACACAACCGCCTGCAATTAAGAATTAAAAATGAATTCATGGTGTAACTTCTATTTTGTTTTTTTAAATGCCTTTAAATGTTTGGTCATGTATGCTTTAAATTATAGATGGGATTGAGATTGGTACAGTCGGTAGGTAGGTAGCAGCCAGAAGAAAGAGTGCAAATTACCAGAATGTACCATGAATTTGAACATGAGCCAGAAATGGTACAAGTAATTCAGGAGCCTCTGGCAGACCCCACCTTAATGAAATACATATCTCAACATGCACATCTCTTTTTGTTATATTACAGAAATGTTAAATTGCTTCAAAATAAACGTAAGCAAATTACAGTAAAAGCTTTGTAAGTGAACACCCTTGGTTCCACTAAGAAGGTGGTCCATTTATAGGGGCTCAACTAACATGAAGTCAATCTTGGTCATGGAAATGTGAAGAGTGTTCACTCACAGATGTGTTCCACTAAATACTACTGATACTAAACTTAGATGAGTTAAAAGTCAATACTCCAATATGCGATAACGTTTAGTTTGGTTCAGTTTAATTGGTTCAGTTGTAGGGTACAACTTCGTCTACATCTGGGTTCTTTCCCATTGGATAACACAGGGGTGTGATTTTAAATGAGACACTGCAGCTTAATTAAACATTTATGTAGAGTTCCATTTGCACAAACAATAGATATATGTGATTCACGCTAGTTTTATCAGAATTTGTTAGTAAACCTCCGCCAATTTGATACATATGCTATGATGTAATCATCGACCAATGAAATAAGCGGATCGTGACCTTTGACTTTGCAATCTCCGGACGTTTCGTTCAGAGTTATTGACTCGTTCGTCGTTCGGCAGGCCAATGAAAATTTGTCCCTTCCAAAGTGATGCATCATGGGAGATATTTATGTCAATTACCACCTGAACTCTTATTGCGAATTGGAGTATTGTCTTTCAAAAAATAAACAACAACAACAAATTCTTAATGTAATGTATATACCTGCAGTCCTTATCAATTTGTAACAGCATATCATTATCTTTAAAGTATGTATTCCACTGGCTTTCTGGATTTGGGTTTAATGGCTGAAAGAACAATTTAAAATACAAATAGATACAAGTGATCATCAAAACCTTATTTCACAAAACAGCAACTTTTTCCATTTCTCTAATAAAGAATAAAAAATTGCATTTAGAAATAAATTTATTATAAATACAAATACAGTATTAACAAAGAGGTTTTCTATCACTGATTTCAAGATGATATAAAAGAAATTGAAAAAGGACATATGTAGATAGCACAGTGAAACTTGTGAGGAGCTGTGTCTCATGAACATCATTTCTCAGCACATACTCAATCAACTTCTATAATTATAAAGCGAACACTTTGTGACTCAAGAGGTGTTTGGTATACACAGGTTTTCCTGAATTGAACTTTGCCTTGCCAATTTCACTTACATGGTCTTCAAATGTGACATCAGAGTTTCCTTGGCCTGCCCTATCAGTACCTGGTTGTATGATAATCTCATCTATAAAGTGCATGTAGGCTGCCCTAGAGATGAAACAAAGCACATATACAGCTAGGGGGTATGTATTAATATGTTTGGGTGGGGGGGGGGGGCAAAAAACATGACTATTTATAGCACCAACAATGAATATTAAAACTGATAAAGCACACTGTGATATGAACTTTTGTGAAATCAGTTTTGAATGTTTTGACCTGAAACACACACTTGAATGATCTGATAAAATGGATCAAAGCTTCGTATAGGTTCAGTAATTGATTCCTTGTTGGTAGCTGGTAGGGATTCTTTATTTCTCAAAACTGAATTACAATAGGTGCTTTATCTGTAATATTGTTTGTTACCTTTGCTTTTTGAGGTGGTCAGGCCAATCAGCTGGTCTGAGTGGGAGGTAGTTCAAAAGTAGCTGGAAAAAGGAGCAAAATCAATGTATGTATATCAAACCTCTATTGAGTATAAGTGTTATTCGAACATGACTGTATTCACGTCTTCTATAAACTGTAAACAAAGTCAACATTTCACTTGGGATATATTCGCGATCAATACCCCTGGTAATACATGTAATGTGTGACGTCATAACGGTGGGACGTAGTAATGGCGGACCATAATGAATATTCGAAACATTTTGCTGAGTTTTCATGTTTGAATTGTAATATAGACCTCAGAGCAGGGGTAATATCATTGAATACACCCCTTAGGGCTAGGCACAAAAGCTTTCGAACCCCTCACTCCATTCGGAAAACGTTTGTGCCTAGCCCTGCGGGGTGTATTCGACAATATAACCCCTGCTTTTCGGTCTATATTTCTTAAATATAATGTACTTGCAAAATCTAAATACACAGGGTATTAAAATTGCAGAACACATGGACAAATCCATTGAAATTGTCTAGACTGGTCTGGAGTTATCAAAAATCTGTAACATAAGAATCACAGTTACAGTAAGAAACACTACAACTGCGATCTAAAAACCATAGTTTTGTGTAGTATATGAAAAAGTGGACATACCTTCCAACATTTTGCTCTTATTCCAGACTCATGAGGACATCCTGAAAAATAACAAGTGAAAAAATGATAAACTTTTTAATACTACTTAATCTAATGCAAAATTAATATTCCTTAATTAATTATACCATTAAAGGACAACTGCTACAAAAATGCGGTTTTCTCCATTGTAAGCCCAACGTAGAGTTCTTGCGATAGCCATTATAAAATAAATGTTAACGGTCATAGATAACGAAATAAAACTAACTGATCAATCAAATTGGCCCCCCACGTGATTAGTAACGTCATATACAAAATATAGCTTTGGTTTATTGGTTCCTTAGTAATCACAACGTCACGGCAACCATAGGATTGTTGTGTAAACAAATAACAAAACAGTTTGTCATTATGACGTCATGATCTAATGGACCAAAACGGGCCACGTAGGGACCAGTGAGAGATCATGTGGGGGCCAATAACACCACAACTAATTTGAATATTGCTTATTAAGCAGCTATAACGATCGTTAGAGTATAATTTTCACACTACTGATGAGAAAACATGTCCAAATACATTTATCAAAAAATTATCTTGATTCCTTTAGGTTAAAAATACCATTTCATATCTGCTTTAAAGGCAGAATCAGATCTATAGGGGGTGACAAAATTACAAGCAACGTGCATAATTGACCTACCAATCTATTCCGTACAATATCAAATACAATATCTCCCAAAAGATTCATAATATGTTGTACATTGGTGAAGTTATTAATGATTCAAAGTGCAAAATGGGTGAAAAATGTTTAAATTCTCCCAAATAATAAGAATGGTAACCATTCTTATAGAAAAATAATACATTATTGTAAAAATCTTTTGTTTTCCTCGAACAAAGTATGCACTTTTGTGTGTTTTAGAAAATAGACATGACAAGGAATAACACGAGCCAAAAATATTCTAAAATTGAAACAATTTTTTGTTTGACCTGCTCGCTATCTCTGATTCTCTCTTTAAAGATGTCATTTTAAAAGCAAAAAAGGCTCCAAAACGTAATAAAATATGTAGTTTGGATGTTCATTTATGTCTGTGGATTATATTTTATACCACAAACACTTATAAATACCTGAAATTTGCAATAAAAGTGCCCAAAAATTGTTGTTTCGAAATTCCCCATTTTTCCTGTATCGCACTAGTCACGTGACCCTTACGCGTAGCAGGCAATGCCTAGTATTACAGATATTACAGTACATATTTCAACATGTTCAATATGGCAAACATCAGCGATTCTGACTCCCGGGTTCTGGGAAATGGCTATATATAAATCGGCGAGAGGGTGTTATTTAAGGAGGACAATTTAAGGAGGGGAAATATGTCCAAGTATGCCAGTAAAAGAGCAGATATGGACTTTAGACAAGTACTATGACGGAGAATCAACTAAAAAAATGTGCGTTCTGGAATGAAGACCCGTTGCCATTGACTGAGAATCCCAGCGATCCTATAATCCTACTCAGTTTGAATTTAGACGCGGAAAACAGGTTATGAAAACGGGCTCTCTGCAAAGTTATCAAATTTAGAAAATATGGATCTTGTTTTTGAGTGGCTTAACAAGCATTCGGATACAAGACTTGGCGCTATCTCTTGTCAAATACACGCAGACTTGCAGTAAATTGGCCATTGCAAATTGCAAAATCAGATCGTCAAATTAATCGCTTCGTTTTTAAAGGCCCCGTATAAAGTTTAAACCACTTTGGGTTATATTGTAGTCTTACCCAATGTTATCAAAGTGTGATATGTGAAACTTTTTTTTTAAATTTCAAAAAGTGGTTTTTGATAGACTTTTTGTTCCAAAATTTGTGAATTTATTTAAAACCAACTTTTAGAGGTCACTCATATCTTCTAATTAGCCACAATTCATCCCAATGCATAGCATTCATCCTCCCATGTTTTTTGCCGAAAAAATTAAGAAAATTGGTTCATAAATAAGCGAGAAATGAACTTATTAGTGCATGAAAATGGTTCTGAGAAAAATGCATTTCAAAATTTTAGTTCTCATAGAAACCAATGGTACAGTGATATCTAAAACATAATTTATTCTTCCTTTTAACCTGGTTAGACAATCAACATTGTTTTTTATGAAAGTCTAACATATTTAGAAAAGATTGACATCGAAAAAAAAATTTCAATTTTTTTCAAAAAGTTTTTGGTACCTTAGTGACATCACTAATGTTTCAAAATATTTTTGATATGTTAAAACATTGAAGTGGCCCATTAAATATGGCATTTTATTATTGAAATAGTGTGTCCTTTTTTCAACCTTTGCATTGGTGTTAAAAAGATAATCTTTTTTGAAATGCATTAAGAAATATTTGATGATTAAGAAATTTCAACTTTTTTTGAAAAATGGCGGGAAATTTGAATATTTGAGAAATGAAATGCTCACAACTTTTTTTTCAAAAAATTTTTTTTGTTCAAAAATCTCTAAAACCACTTTTTAAGTCCTGACAAATAGTAAATGAATGATAAAAAAATATTTTCAAACTTTAGACGGGGACTTTAAACGTATGCTTCATATCTTCATCCAAAACTTTAGGATTCGATAGAGATAAGTTTAAACTTGTACAGGAAGAAATGGGAGATCCTACCTTAATTTAGAATCGCTGATTTCTCTGGACAAATTCCGAGAAGAAATTGTTCAACATCGCGATCAGCTCAGACTAAACTTACATGTCGTGCATGTCACTCTGAACTCACGTGATAAAATACGGCATTTTGATTGGTTACTACTCGTGTTGTCATGACGCGAAAAACAATAGTAAACACTGAATATGTTAATGAACTGTCATATATGGAGCAATTGTCTTTCTGATTGGTTAACTTTACACGCCTCCTAAATGAATATAGTAGTCGTAGTAAATGATTCATTGATAACTCTGAAAGTGGGCGTGACCAGCTTTATTTTGACACCAAATTCAAGATGTTTCAAATAAAAATGGCCTCGCAAGACGAGGTTGAAATATCGGCAGTTTGATACTGATATGGTCTACGATAGATCAAAATTGACTGCCCCGCGTCATATGTCACGTGAGCCTATATTTGTTGAAAAATGAAAGAGATAGTGACACTTTTTAATCTTAAGTTAATACCAATATTACAAACACATATCTATTTTTTTCATTAAATATTTATTTCTTCATTATACATACATTTGTTTTACACTGCATTGATTTATTTTTGCAAAACCTTTGCTATTAGATCTTTAAGCTTTGAAACCTAGAGAGAATTTACATGTACATGGAGTATGCAATATATCCTTTGGAAAACTGCAGCTCCTATTTCATTCTGTTGAGCACTCCAGTCTTCCACAAACTGGTAAAGGAAGTGAGTAAAACTGTCCAAAACCTCCAAGTGTAGAGCATCATGTGCTTGCAAAAATACATTTCTCCAAGCTTTGAATTAAATTCAATTCAATTCACTTTATTTCAAATGTTTCAGATACAGTATTTTACATTGACATGAAAAGACACCCCGGGGGTTGTATAAGTTCCATGTTTAACATACAATACATGTATATCATTTATTAATTTAACAGTCAGGTTATATGGAAACAAAAAAAATGACAAAGCATAAAATGCATCATAATAAAATACAAGTGATGAGAAGAAAGCATTTTTCAAAGAAGATCTAATAATGACGTAGCAAATCAAACTTTAACTTTCGTTCAAATGATTTGATATGTTTAGACTTTTTGAGATCAAGTGAAAGTATTGTAAAGTAATGGGCCACTTGTTTCAATCGATTTTCTTCCAATTTCTGTTCTGAATTGGATTTGCAAGTAGAAATATTAATGATTCCTCCCAGAATTAGCAGGCAAAAATAGAAATTATGCAGCAAAAATTCATATGCTTGGAAAATGTAAATTATGCGACTTCTTAAAGGAATATTCCTTGCCAGACCATCTCTCTTCTAATATGGTAGCTATAACCATATACAGGTTGGAAAAAAACAATACTCAAGTTTAAAGATGAATGATTCAAATGATATATGTTAAACCATGCCATGTATTATATATCAATTTAAAGATATTAAAATCATTTCCTAACAAAATGACACCATTCAATTAAAAAACCTTTGTTTTCCGTGGAGTTAGACTAAAATTTATACCAGTGAGCGACCAAAATATGATAATATCCCAAATTTCCCTCCATATTGCAGTCTGCTGAATCATCATAAATTTATTTAAGAGTAATACACAAATGATAATTAATCAAAAATATATCAGTATTAATTTATCTTCAAAATGAGATACAGTACATCATATTTTATATGGTCAATATTGATCACATAAAAATGTATTGCTCAATTCCAGTAGGCTTTTTACAAGATTTCACTCAGGAGGGAGTGACATCATCGACTCTCAACTTTGCATACTTTGTATAACATTAGGTGAGGAGCTATTAAGAATTATAAAACTAACTGAATATCCTTTTCAATTTTGTCTATGATTTAATCCTTCTAAAAGTCTCTTTTTTATTCTAAGCTGACAAGCTTATTTTTGCAAATAAAGTGAGGACCACTTGTCTACAAGTGATTTTGTGCTACTTTCCTATACTGTTGTAGGCAATTATGAAAGTTGAGAGTCGATGACATCACTTTCTGAGTGAAATCTGAAAAAGTACAAGCTTACTGGAAATGAGCATGACATTATATACGATCAATACTGACTATTATACAATATTTCCTCATGTTTTGCTAAATATAGAAAGGTCATGCAGTGTTTTTTCTCAAGTGGGTGCAAAATTCTCATTTTCACAATTCAGAACAAAATTGGTCAAAAATGCCCATTTTTCATGTTTTGCCTCATTTTCAAGTGGATGCAAATGGATTTTCAGGTGAGTGCAATGCAAGCCTTTTTTTAAAAATCTCAGGTGGGTGCTGCACCCACTTGCTTTATACTGGGGAGATCACTGACATGTATATGTTTGATTATAGCTTTCATATCAAGATAGAAATGGTCTGGCCAGGAACGTCCCTTTAAAAAAAGTATAAGTTATCCAAATAAATGTACCGATGAATGAATTATGCAGCATGCGGAAATATCTTGTGAACTTGTCACAAACATAGTAATTGCCACAAATAATTTCTATAGGGATACCACGGGCTTTCAACTAGATAACTGAAAGCCCATGAGGGATTAGTATGTATCCAACAGACTGACTGACTAGATGTTAGTCTGTTATGATGTACTAGTACTACTGTCCTGTGGAAATTACAGTGAAATTTTTGCACAAAATTATCAATTAGAGGAACCATTTCTTCAATAAAATAAACATTACAAAAATTCAATGAAGTAGTAAGGTACAATTAAATGCAATAAAAAGTATCACAGCATATTGTCAAGTGGAAATAAAGCCAGTTGAAGTAACAAATGTGCAAATTAATTTTACCCAAACAGCCATTTTGAATAGCACTTCCTATGTAAACAAATATTTTGAATTACCAAACTTTAACGGCTTTGTATAAAAAACCTCCTACCTCATCATCAACCCACCTACCCACGTATGTGGGACATGAGACAGTCTTTGAAGGGTTCAATTTTAAAGATCTTAGTTTATTAAATCTTAGTTTATGATGAATTATAGATGCATTTGTAACAACCCTTGATAGCAAGTTGCTACTACATCCCAGCTGGGTTCGATTCCCACTCGGGGCATCGAATCTAGCACACTTTCAATTTCTTTAACTGGCTTGTTGGACCTATGCTCGCGGTCGTTAGTTATTTATTCCCCGGGGCGCACTTCGGTCATTTCACATTAGAATGCATCCATATGCCTTTATTTATGGATCTGTCATCTGTCTAGTCATAAACCATGGGCTTTCAACTAGAAGGGTAGGCAACTTCCCATATTTCATACATAAACATTGCCTTTTGGGTTTTCAGAATTGGAGAATGTACACATTCCAAGAAAATCTTATTTTTTACTTTTTAGGGATGATTTAAAGAAATAACTCAAATATAAAAACATGATCACCTACATACATGTTGATAATTTAATAAAAAATGGAATTCATCATAATTATGACAATACAGAGAGTGAACATTCTCCCACAAATTATGTTTTTATTGGAATGTGTTCTTGAATAATTACCCACAATGCAATACTCAAAGAGAACATCTTGATAGTTTGTTGGTCTTTTTGTTTACTTTTACATGAGACTGAACATATTTTATGCTTTAATCATATTGAAAATTGATTTTTATTCAAAATAATACTAAAACATACACATTTATCTAATACTTTTTGAAATATTACCATAAAAGTGAAGCATGGCATTGCTCATTTTGAAGGTCTCATGTTATTACACAGAGTTGCATACCCTTCTAATTGAAAGCCCATGCATAAACTAAAGCCGGAATTGTTGAAATGTTAATAATTTTCAGAGCTATTTTGAGATTTAATAATTTTTAAAATTGAACCCTTCAATGACTGTATCATGTTCCATGTAGGTGGGTAGGTAGGTATGAGGTAGGAGGTTTTTTATACAAAGCCAACTTTAACACAGGTGGCTTATAGTCTGAATATTTTTAGATTAAATAGGATATTCTTTAGTCTACTTTGTACATGAGGGATACAACACAATTTATTGGAATCTGATATGGAAATATTCTATTGTAATTTGTACATATCTTATATAAACCAGGAAGTGTATTAGATTTACAATGCGACCATGCACATGCAAAAAGATGGATGGATTACACATCAGTAAACTACACAAACTAAAGCAAAAAAAAAAAAAATAAATTTACTATTAGATTTCATCAGAATAAAATGTACATTTCGAACTAATTAATGTGATTAAAGTGTGATGTTTAGACTAACTAAACAAACGAGGGTCCCATGCCATAAGCTTTAAAAAATAAAAACAGAAAAAATCCAGAATAATTACCTTGAAAACAGAGTTCCCTAAGATCTTTAAAAGGGATCTTGTCTTTCGACAGCAGCTCCTCACATCTCATCAATCTAAAAGTAACAGATAAAGTAGATTTTGAAGTTTATAAAGGTATGGTTAGACGTAAAAATCAATAAAAAACAAAATAATTAAAAAATTACTTTGCTCTGTGGGCCGCCATATTGAATTTGTTTAGACATGTGTAATCGATCAACAATCTTTATTCACTTATTTTCATCGTTACATAATGTATAGTAATTAATTAATATTAGAAATATAAATATTTTGGTAATTTCATATTTGATATAGTGTCAAAAATGCCTAATTTATGTGTGTAGCAAGATTGATTGATGAGTTTTGTCTAGCAATATTTTGACCTCGACCCTTGACCTTGTAAAATGGATGTCCTGAAAATTTTGATAAATCTAAATAAATAAAGGTATTTATGGGTTTTATATGGACGATAGCTTAGTGTTCGCTGTCAGACGAAACTAAATATATATTTTTAAACCTTCATGAGTATGATGATCTTACGCTTGTCTCCGGTTTCATGAAATGCTGGTCTTGACAAAAATTTCACCCAAAAAAATAAACAGAGATGGGTTCAATGGGTGCGGGCAGAGATTCACTTCAGATCTGAATCAGTGAATAGTATTATCAACTAGATAGATCTATATATTTCTCAAGATCTATTTCGAGAATGATTTCATTTGATTTTTAATTCTCATGTTTAGTGATAATAAGAGAGTTGTAATGAAGGACAATGTAACAGATTGGCATGGGCGTAGCGCCTATTACGAAAAATACGCACAGGCGTACCAAATGAATTTGAAAACAATTCAAAATGCGTTAAAATGCATTAATTTATTTGCGAATTTATTGATGCTTCCTATTGTATCTGTATGATTACCATTGTCAACATTTAAAGTTGATAAAAATGCTTAGATTCCATCAAATAACACCCTGGAAAAAAAATTCGCGGGGGAGCATACCCCCGGACCCCCTGTGATGCGCGGCCTTCGGCCACGCATTCAGACATCCCCGAGTGTGCGTACCAACTCAAAATATAGCCCTACACCCATGATTGGCTTGTTAAGGTGCCATAGTACCTACTAACAGGAAATGTTATCTTTGTTCAAAAAATGTCTAAAAATGCAGCATGTTTTGTCACTTCCTGTTTTGTCATTTCCTGTTAAGCACTGTGGCGCCTTAATTAAGAGCTCTAGCCTAGGCCTACATGTAATTCTTTTATGATATGCTAGTTACATGTAGGTCACACATTGAAAGCATATATGTTTTCATGTATTCTTAGACTATATATCCTCTACTCTTGAATATTCTATGAAATTTAAAATGAAAATATTCAGACTAGTACCAGCCACATATGTCAAGGAGGATTGGCTCCCATGATCGAAACTCAATATTTTCCATCAATATAAACATTGTAATGCGGTTATTTTCTGAAATTAAAACAGACTATGAATTAAAAATTCAAAAGATTTGAACCAATACATGTATCTTGATCATTTCTTGTGAGTTTTGGAATTTTTTGTTGGGAAAGACCAAAAATTCACAATTCAAATGTTGAAATGAACAAAATGAAGGCTGTTTGAATTCGAATTATTCAAATGGTCGATGGAGTAAATTAATTTGCATATTTGTTACTTCCCTAGCTGTATTTTCACTTGACAATATGCTGTGTTTCTTTTTATAGCATTTAATTGTACCTTACTACTTAATTGAATTGTTATAACACTGTATAATGTTAATTTTTGGGAGGTAAAGCTTCATAAAATTTATAATTTTTAGCAACATTTTCATACATCTGCATGTATGAAATGTTTTTAAATCAAATAGCCCAGAGGAACCATTTGTTCATAAGTTATAACTGTTTGAGGTTTTGTGATTCACAACTTGGTTTGATTTGATTTGAAAACTTGGTTTGGCTCTACATGTATAGTACAAAAAGTGATCTTCCTTGAGGCCCAGTGATTTGGCTTATTACTATCAGATGTACCCTTTGCATTCGTCGACTTCACTTCTTAAAAGAGAGCTTCGTCTTCACTCTTTCAAACTAAAATAAACCTATGAACTCACTGCGCCAATCAGTGTTCGTCGGCCAAATTTGACCGACGTTCTATATATGGTCATTCCTTCTAACGTCATCGTTGAGCCCGGAATTGACCAATGACATGCGCATATTTGATTAGAACGCATTTGGCCTATGTTTCTTCAAGCTCACTGATTGGTGGAAGAAAGGTCAGCGCGTAGGTCAAAAGTGATTTATTACCCAAACTGTCAATGGTACCCATCGTGGGGGCGGGGCTACTAAACTGTAATATGGTCTCTACTAGGCAGAGTATAGTTTAACTAGACTCTGCACGCAGGGTATATCAGATGCTTACATGTAAATCTATTATCTGCAAACATATTTGTATGGACTACAGTCTATATGTAGAGTATGTGCTACTTTTATAAATAATCAAATTAATGAATGAAAAATATTTTTTCTTTGATTTTCAGAAATCAAAATATGTGATTGTGTGTTTGCAGCTTGAATGCTTGAAGTAACACATCAAGAACTGGAAGAGCATAAACCAATGCATTTGATGGCGTAACCAACAGTAGTCATGGCAACTGCTATCAACCAACCAGACTCCTTATGGGATATATCTCTTCTTTATTGTGTTAGAAATCTGCAGACATTTTGTGTCCAAGAACTTGCAGTTACAAACAATGATCAAACAGTCTATAACTGGAAATTACGAGAGGGCTTAACATTGCCGCTTGAAGTATGCGAGAGCTTGTTGACAGCTTTCCTAGCCAATCACTATAGAGAACCCGATGAACCTGATTATTACGATTACAAATTGAACAGTTTTCTCCACATATTTCAAGATACATTACGTACTAGACTTAAAAGAGTTAACTTGTCAAGGATGCAAGTTGTAGACACTGCTCTGGAGTGGATACTCTCACATAAGCTTACTGAGCTCGATATATCGGATAACTCCGCCTTAAGGAACTTGTCGATGCATTGTATTAACACTTATGGCGACAACCTAACCAAACTAAATATTGGGAATACCACAGTCATATTTAACGATCTGGATCCTGTGCAGTTGGATGAAAATGACTCTAGTGCTATTAAACCACCATGTCATTGTCTCCCTATACCAAAAACTTCATCTATTCAAGATTATTTGCTCTCTCGTGACAAATGTGCCGATCACAAACATGAGAGTCAGCGAGATCCATTATTCATGCGGGAATATGTGTTTGACTTGCCTAACCTTAGATGGTTATCAATACATGATTTGAGTCATAATGCTTATGACATGATCTTAACTTTATTAAAACCTTTGACTAAATTAACATATTTGGATCTATCAGGGTGTGGTGTAGATGCTGAATTATTGATGGGTGTCCAGAGTTATGCCCATATTAGGTCGTTAACACTCTATGATGTACAGATAAGTAATCTGGAGGATACATTGATAGCTATAGGCAAACTTAAAACATTGAGGTAAGCTGATACAACATTAACATACAAAACTAGCTATGTAACAGGTAGTACCATGCTAATAAAAATCTGATATGGCGTATGATCAGGTGCCATGATAATATCCATTATCCTATATGCCAAGTGGAGTTTTAGGGAGATAAGTTGGTAAGATATATATTTTGAGGTTTCCATATCCAGATCCTCCGTATCTCCCACTATATCTCCCGCTCCAGGGCATATCTTCGCTTTGAAAAAAGGTTGAAGTTGAAAAAATTAAAAAAAAAATTGATAAAATTTTGAAAAAAAAGAGAAAAAAAAGAGAAAATGTAAAAAAAAATCCAGTTAAAACTCCACTGGGTATAGGATAAAGCAGTTATGTAGGGTTGGTTTGGATATGGGGTTTATCCCCCATCCGATATGAATCCCTCTGGATAAATCCCATATCCAAAACCACCCCAGTACATAACCCTTATTTATCCTGAACTTGCTGCAGATTTTGCAAGTTTAAAACTCAATTTGGATTTTTGAGATGACTCTCCTGTAAACTTTATAGATTTTGATTCCCTATTATGAAGACATTGTACAAATATTGGACAACAATATAGACATATCATAGGTTATTTTGAAGAAAAATTAGACAAAATGATGTTTAAAGTCCCCGTCTAAAGTTTGAAAATATTTTTTTATCATTCATTTTTTACTTTTTGTCAGGACTTAAAAAGTGATTTTAGAGATTTTTGAAAAAAAGTTGTGAGCATTTCATTTTTCAAATATTCAAATCTCCCGCCATTTTTCAAAAAAAGTTGAAATTTCTTAATCATCAAATATTTCTTAATGCATTTCAAAAAAGATTATCTTTTTAACACCAATGCAAAGATTGAACAAAGGACACTATTTCAATAATAAAATGCCATATTTAATTGGCCACTCCAATGTTTTAGCATATCAAAAATATTTTGAAACATTAGTGATGTCACTGTACCATTGGTTTCTATGAGAACTAAAATTTTGAAATGCATTTTTCTCAGAACCATTTTCATGCACTGATAAGTTCATTTCTCGCTTATTTATGAACCGATTTTTCTTAATTTTTTCGGCAAAAAACGTGGGAGGATGAATGGTATGCATTGGTATGAATTGTGGCTATACTTTATATGGGGCCTTTAATATTATTATATGACCTTATGAAATTTTGATTAGTTGGACTAGTTGCACTTTGATATATTATGTATCAAAATTACAGAAGGCATCCTCATTTGGGATATAGTTCTGTACATTGTTATAATATTCTTCATTCTAGGCACCTTGACATCAGCCAAGGCAAGGAGCAGCATGTCCTCTATGATGAGCCTGAGCAACGTCTGAGATATATTGTCAACGCTCTCCCTAACCTGGTATCCCTTGACATATCTGGCACAAACCTGGCTGGGATGGAGCCCAACGATTACCTCACTAAGACTCTGAAATTTGAAGAAGAAAGGTTTGTTCTTTGTTTGATTGTGAGGTGACTTAACCTCATTGATTACATATTCAGCGATTGACCAAGTAGTTCGCTTGGCCCATAGCTGGCTTTTGTGAAGTGGGTTCACTTTTCAAATAATTCCAGGGTGGGTTCACATTTAACAGCTTTGGCCCAAAATAACTTGAAACATACTCAGCATTATGAAAAATTGCATGATTTTGAAATAATATTTCGCCAAGGTTGGGGAAGGGGGCAGGTTTCGCTCTAACCTCCGAATTCTACTGTATCCACTTTTGAATTAAGTCACATCATAGTCACTGACTCAAATATTCTCCATTCAATGTCAAGATGGCGGAGAAACAGGATGCCCCTAAAAGATTCAGCTATTTAATATAACACTAAATTGGTGTTGTAAGTCTGCAACTTTTTGTGGATGGTGTTCAGTGGTCGCCATTCAGCATTTGGTGGTCAGCATCTGTAACAAATGGCAGGTAGTGACATTATGCATGTTAATTGATTGTTATTGTAATTGTAGGCAACAGTATCCACACTGTCCTATCTATGGCCTCGAGGGTAGATCATTTGAGTTCCTAGGCCTTCTCTACTGTACAACTGAGCCTTGCAACAGGGAAAACATACCTGCTAAAAAGGTAGGAAAAATGCCAGCATTGGCATCAGTTGTCTGTTTAGAGTATTTCATTCTACTTAATTTCTCTTCAGATTCATATTTGATTTCATGGAATGTTTGTACAAATTGGATTTTTATGCCAAATTAACTACTATATATTTCATATATGAAACATCAATTCAAATAGTGTTAAACATAATGGTATTATTTCAATGGTAGAATATACATTTACAGTACAATTATATTGAAATAATCTTACATTGATGAATGTTTGATTTATGAAGAAAAAGGTACGTTGAGGGTGTACCCCTAAGGCTATTGAACACTAATTAACATTAATGTAGTCTGATTGGCTCATTTTTCTGTCGCTAGGTAACTGGTGATAAAACAGAGGAACAAGTATTAGTCTCCATCCAGGCAAACATAGAAAAAACAGAGCTTCTGATTCGCTCCCTGAATCACCTGTTTAGAATATTCCGCTACTCCATCTGTAAAAGTCCCGCTGTTGCTTTAAAGGTAAATCTTTTTGCAGTTTTCTTTCTCATTATAAGGGCCTGTGGGTGAAATAATTATGTGACAATGTGAATTTTGCCAAAACAAATTTTGCTTGGGGAGGGGGATTTATGAACTCAAGGAATTGTTTATTTTAGTCTCACAGGTATGTTTAGGTAGATATGACACAGATATCTCAAGTTGGGATTTCTTTTTTGACTAGATACAAATGATGTAAAAATTGAGATTGCAATCTTATTATGAGCATGAAGATAGGGTTCATCGGCTCCAATGAACACGATTCATAAACAAAAGGTCAAGGTCGGAGTCTTAATTATAATGCAGCACAAATTTGAAAATGAAATTGTGAAAAACATGTTGTTGAGAATTCTGACAGCTATAAATATTTTTTCTTGTGATTTTCACAGCAATGAATATATTTCAATGGATTTTCACTGCTATGAATGAATTTTCAGGGTATTCTCACTGCTATGAAGAAGCATGTCTTCGACAGATCTGTGCAAATATCTGGCAGGTAAAGAACTAACCATAATAAAGGAATTATTATTTTATTTATTTTTTATTACTATACAGACATAGATAAGATATACATAGTTATAGCTGATCAATGACCTTTAAAATATAATGACTAGCACTATTAAGGAAAAACACTAAGCAGGTGTGGCTCCCACAATGATAAAATATACTGTACTTCAATTGAATGTTATACAATACACAAAGTGTTCACTCACAATAAAATATGAAGTTTTGTGACTCATTTTTTCAGTGCCTCATTGTTCTACATCGTAAAGGGGAAAGAAAGGTCCATGCTAAATGTCGCCACCAGACGAGATATCATAACAACAATACTAGCTGGAATGGAAAGCCACATGGATGAGGCCACGGTAAGTTTCATTAGATAACAAATAAATTATTAAATAGAATAGCAGCCCATTAAGAGACCAACTTGTAATTTTAGTCTTTTCGTGGTATTCATATTCTTACAGTATCTTTAGTTCAATGTCGGATTATTATCTCTATTTGTAACCTCCCCTTTGGCATGATAATTACTAGGATAATTATCCCATCGAACGAAGTTCGGAGGGATATAGGGAACGCCTCCGTCCGTCCGTCCGTACGTACGTCCGTCCGTACGTACGTCCGTCCGTCCGTCTGTCCGTCCGTCCGGGCAATAACTCAAATACCGTTGGCCCGATTTTGTTCACATTTTGTACACATATACCCTATGGGGGTAGAAGTTCTGCTCGAAAGCCGATTTTCAAAATGGCTGCTCATTTAAAAATGGCGGCCATTTAAGTGCCGATTTTACAGTAATTTAGGTGCAATATGTAAACTGTAATAGCAATATGTTTTAGATATAAAAAAATTATATAGGACATTGATAACTAGAAATATAGATATTAAAGAAGCACATGGCAGCCATCTTGAAAAATGGCGGCCTTTACTCGTTATTTTACGATTTTTGCTGTAACTCAAGAAGTAGTGGAGCGATTTTGTTCATATTTGGAATGTGAATACTATAAGCATGGCTCACTGTCTAATGACACTTTTGGTAGGAGGTGGCCATTTTTGAAAAATGGCCACCATTTTGAAAAATGGCCGCCATTTTAACATATTTTACTATAACTCAAAAAGTAGTGGAGCGATTTTGTTCATATTTGGTTTGAGAATACTATAAGCATGGCACACTGTCTAATGACACTTTTGGTAGAAGGTGGCCATTTTGAAAAATGGCCGCCATATTTTACTATAACTCGAAACATATTTTACTATAACTCGAAAAGTGGTGGAGCGATTTTGTTCATATTTGGTATGTGAATACTATAAGCATAGTATACTGTCTAATGACACTTTTGGTAGAAGGTGGCCATTTTGAAAAATTGCCGCCATTTAAATGTATTTTACTCGGCCTTTACTCGTTATTTTACGATTTTTGCTGTAACTCGAAAAGCAGGGGAGCGATTTTGTTCATATTTTGTATGTGAATACTATAAGCATGGCACACTGTCTAATTACACTTTTGGTAGAAGGCGGCCATTTTAAAGTATTTTACTATAACTCGAAAAGTAGTGGAGCGATTTTGTTCATATTTGGTATGTGAATACTATAAAGAAAAAGCATATTACTTCTTCTGATGACAACTTGGCTAGTGAGCAACCATTTTGAAAATGGTGGCCTTTCTATGTGTGTTATTTTATGATATTTGCTATATATTTCGTTTGTAAAAATGCCAGCCATTTCTGTTCGATGGGATTCGCTACGCTTTGGCGTTGCCGTTGTTCTGGTTGATTACTCATGTTGGGCTTGCTCGGACCGGGCCAACTTAATTCAGTGCACGGGTCAGGTCGGGACTAATGATAGTTTTGTTTAGAAAACGTTTGTGCCAATCCCTGCAGGTGTATTCAACAATATTACCCCTGCTCTTCGGTCTATATTTCTTAAAAAATTCATTATTTAAGGAATAAACAATGATAGGCCAAAATTCAGCATGAGTTGGACAGATTGTTGTAAAAAGCACGAACCGAAGGTGAGTGGATTTGTACATTCTGTCCAACTAGTGTAGAATTTCACCATACAGTAATATTGGAGGAATAAGGAAGTGCAATGAAATGCTCATATTTCATCGTTAATATTGTTATGGTTTCAGTTTTTTTTGGTGGCGTTTGGTGGTTGAGACTGACTTCAATTTTTTTCCAAATCATCTACAAGTTTTCGGAAATTCAAATCTGACTTAACATTTAAGATTTGAACTTCAATGACTTTTTCAAGGTAAAAAAAAGGTCTTTTTTCAACTTGTTTCAAATTGACCCAATTTTTTTTTCAAAATCATCTACAAGTTATCAGAAGTTCAAATCTGAGTTTATATTTAAGAATTGAGTGTCTTTTTTCAACTTGCTTCAAATTGACCAATTTTTTTTTCAAAATCATATTCAAGTTCTCAAATGTTCAAATCTGACTAAAGATTTGACCTTCAATGGCAAATATTGTGAGCAAATAGGTGGTGACATTTTGTCATGTTAATGCCTTATAGTTTATCCTGATGTCATAATTAAAATTCTCACTAACAATACATCACTTGCTGTTATTTTCGTTTCATTTAAGTTCATCATCAGGCATGTGATCATGAGACATCACTCAGTAGGCATAATTTACAATTCTCTTGATATTACAAGACCACCCTATATTCTGCTAAATAAGGATTATAAGCAAATGTAAATACAGCCAGTAGCTTGGGATTCATTTTACATACAAAATGTACTGTAAGTTATTTTTATCTCACCTTACACAGGCAGATATAATTATCTTCACCTCTGCTTTGAATCAGGAACATTGATTTTATATGAAGCTTATATTAAAAATTGTGACTTTTTCCTGATCTGTAAGCTTTACGTGGAAAAAACCGGTACGTTAATAACAGAAAAAACAAAAAAATGATTATAACTATAGTATAAATTATATCAAATTAAAAGATTTACAAACAGAATTAATATCCTAAACTTAAAAATAGCATTTGTTTACGAACACAAGTGAAATATGTAAAAGTTTCAACTAGATTATGATTTATTTCTTATTTAGTACTAAGGAAATCCATATTTTTAGGAAATTAGATGAATAATTTACTTCAGGTGTTATTAGATTATATTAATCATAAAATGGGTGAATTAGATTATATTAATCATAAAATGGTTGATATGTTCCATCTCCAAATAGTAAATAGTAAAAAATAATAGAGATTAACAATTGATTCGCAATGTTATTCAAAAAACAATGTAAGATAGTTGCACTATTTTTTAAGTAAATAAGCAACTAATTTGGGACAACACAAATGTTTTACAGCATGTTCAGAATAAGCTGGGATATAACAAGGATGAATGTACTACTTCTTACTTTATTTGGACTTCCTCATTTCTGAGAAAATGAATATGAATGCTCTCAGCCAGAGTATTTAATTAGTGTTTAGTACTAGTTACTGTTTCGTTTTCATGGAAGGATACTGCAACTTGTTTTGTTTCTTTATCTTTATAATGGCTATATAAAACATTTAGCAGTTCTGTCAAAATACATGAAATTGGTAGTTTATTTTCTGTAAATGGGGAGGGGTGAGATCACCTAAAATATCCAAAATCACTAAAAGAACATATTTTCAATAAAACTTTCTGTAAGGGTCAAGTTGGCAAAGCATCAATTTGAATCTGTAGAATCCTAGTTATCACATTGACAACAATACAACAAATGCGTTTTTGGTTATATAACGGAATGCAGTCACATTAAATAGCATGTTCTGATTGGCTGAAATTGGACACATCTTGCCTATAGCTATGTGTGAATGGTGTTTAGTGGTCGGTGTTCAGTGGGCAGTATCTGTAATAAATGGCAAGTGGTGACATTTGTGACATTATCTGTAAAGTCATATGGCACACAAGAAAATTTGTTACAATACTATTCGTAATGTTCATCATACCTTTTTAGTACTGTTAAAGTGCCCGATAAACTATAAAATGCGCATGCGTCCAGGTGTTGATAAACTATAAATAGCGAAAATCCAGGGTTTGTCACCACAAGGTAAGCCAGGACGTGTTGAGAGAACAGCTAGTGTTGATATTGAATTTACATGTAGCCAGATAAGTTTCCTTATTGAAATTACATATGGTTATTAGCAATACTTTGTACGTGCTAAATAATAAAATATTTAGAGTATATGAGAGAAATTGGTCATTTCGAACCTGTTGAAAAGTTTGTGGCTCTCGGCTACACCGGGGAATTTACTTCCATGAGTACACACATAAATGTGGGGTTCCCCAAGAGGTACGCGACAAGGTGACCTGGCATCAAATGTGCAACTAAATGCTACTATCGAGAAGATAAAATAACGAATACGACAATAAGTTATTGCATGTGACAATTCCGAGCCTTCATTTCACTGAAGTATTTTGAAGTGAAAATATGATTTTTGTTTTGATACATGGATTCAGATGAACGTAACTTTATTCTGACAACTAATCAAAACTGAACAAAATTGATTGTACGTAACAGACAATTTATTGTTTTACAATGTTTTGATTGGCTTAACGACTGAAACCAACAAATTATGACATGTAAAATGACAATTTTGAAATGTAAAATTTAAAAGTGACAAACACAACCTCCCTATCCACTCTTTGGGAGCCCCAGCTTATTATCACACTACGCTTTGTATTCTAAAGCCTGTTGTTTGTAATAACACTGTTCACTCAACGTATGTTTTGTGTGTGGGCAGTCAACGATAATCATTGTTTTATCCCGGTTATATGACCTCGGCAATTATAACAGAACCGTACTAAACGAAAAAAACGCAAATAAGAGAAAGCTTTCACACACATATAAAAAATGAACTAGTCTAATCCGGCAGTATAAACTCTGTGCTATACGTAGCCGGGTCAGGCGCACACTTTAATGAAAATTGCAGATTTTTACAATGATGTATTATTTTTCTCTAAGAATCGGGTTACCATTCTTATTACTTGGGAGAATTTAAACATTTTTCCCATTTTTATGCACTTTGAATCCATTATAACTTCACCGATTTATAACATATCTTTTGGGAGATATTGTATTTGATATTGAAGGAATAGATTGGTAGGTCAATTGTACATGTTGCTTGTAATTTTGTCACCTCCATAGATTTGATTCTATCCTTAATGTCACATTAAGGTCTCAGTTTCGGAAATACTGTGACATATTAACAAAAATAGAATGTGTTTGCATTTATGTTATATTAGTAAAGCTACCTATAATATAAACAGTAAATCTACCTATAATAATGTACATTGTTTCTACATCCACTTGTGTTGATTTCTAAGTAAATATTACCACAAAAAAGAAAGTCAAAAAGACTGCTTTGCAGAATTGATAGGCTTTTATACAAGTGATCTGTGATTTATATGTTAAAAATGAAAGTCAGTTAAGGACACGGTCATTGTCATTAGCACTCTTCCTTTTGATTCGCAACATTTTGCAGAATGCAATTTTAAAGTTCTTCATTCGTAAGCTGTAGATGATAGGGTTGATTCCAGAATTAGTAAAGCCTAGCACATATACAAGAATCCTTAGTACATGGAGATCGAGTTGAATATGTCCATATATATAAACTGCCATCTGTATGACAGGTGGCAACCAGCACATGAAAAATATTCCTAGCACCAATAAAGCTGTTTTAAGTAAGGTTAGATTTGCCTTAAGCTGGGCTTTTGGGCCTGGTTGGTGTGGATTGAGGCTTATTACCATATCTTTGAATTGATGATGAGCTACCCGAAGAATACGGGAGTATAGAATGGTAACTGTTATTGATAAGATACAAAATGCAGGTAGGTAAGAATGTGCAAAAATCACTGGAATGATTCTCATTTCATTAAACTCCATGTAGTGAGAATAAGAAGATGCCATTACGCAGTAGACTATTACGGAGATCCAAGTTACTGAGATACAGATCCTAGCACGAAAACGTGTCATTATAGCCTCATATCGGAGTGGCCATAATATTGCTATGTAACGATCTGAAATCACCCCAAGAAGAAAGCACATCGAACAAAATATTGAACTATGGATAAATATCATCATAAATGTTTCAAGTAAACTATCAAATGTGATTTTAGCAAACACATATATTGTTAAGCATAGAGATGTAGATCCCATTAGAAAGTCTGCAATCGCTAAATTCAATATCCATAGATTTGAAACAGTTTGTAATGTTGAAAACTTTGCATATGCTACAATTACTAAACCATTCCCTGTACATATCCACGTGGCACTTAGCAGTTGCATTAGTGGTATAACAATCCTAGTTTGCAATGCTTCATTATGTGTCACAGCATCTGTTTTGTTTTGGTCCATTTTTTGATATTGATAGAATATTCCTCTGCTTGATCAGGTTGATCTTGTTTTTGGATGTGGGTCCCTGTCAATTTGTATGTCCTGAGTGTAATTTGAAACATTAAGGTATTTCTTTAAAGAATTAAGTGAGCCCACAGAATCTCAATGGCATAAACTTTTTATGATTTAAGACAATTAAGGAAAACTTGCTAATGGGTCTCATAGGAGATCCTTTGTATTTATATCAGATGCATTAGTCACAAATGTATTTTAAATGTGTTTAACTAACCCTGAGTAACTAACTACAGGGTGTCAAATAAGTCCCGTCCCCCCCTCTACAGCCAAAACCAAGATATTTGGTACCAAGTGTGATATATCATTGGAAAGGTGTTCCAAAGTTACGTTGATTGCCACATATCTGACACATGTCAATCAATCTCACAAATTTTTACATTGTATCAATTGAGGTGACCATATGCCTAGAAACATGGCAATTTGGCTTATTTGGCAGGATTTTAAGAATCGGGTATAAGAAAGGTCAAGAGACCAAAAGATGACTAAATATGTTCATGGCGATGAATTTAACCAATTTCTGGATAGGGTTAGATGTGTAGAAAATAGAGGTGCAAGGAAAATGGTGAAAACCTTTTTGTAACAAGTGGAATGCGAAAATGAGTAACTTTTTGACGTATTTCTGAGGTCATATCCTTGTCATTTTGACGCAAAAAAGCTACTTAAAGGAGGGCACGTTAACTATACAAGACATCATAAAAATATAGGTAAATTTCATCCAAAATACTTGAGAGTTGGTGAGTTAACATAACTTTGGATGATCTTTCCAATGGTATATCTCACTAGGTACCATCTGTTATGGTTTTAGCTGTAGCAGGGGGGACGGGACTTATTTGACACCCTGTAATTGCTCGAATGTTTGATTTGTTTCTAATGGAGTCTATATTTATCCCAACGAACGAAGTTCGGTAGGGATATAGTGAAGCTCTCTGTCAGTCTGTCAGTCTGTCAGTCAGTCTGTCCATCTGGAAGATAACTTGAATATTAGTTGACAGATTTTCTTCATATTTGTTGGAAAGATGTATATTGGTGAATAGTTTTATGCAAACATTTATTTGAGATGGTTGCCGTTTTAAAAATGGTGGAAATTTTTCACAAATATCTTCTGTTTTTCATTTCAAACCAAAATAATAATATTATTATTTGAAATGTTGGTAGTAATTATTCTTCCCCATCTATTGACCCCCATGGGCTGTGAATGGGGTCTGGAAAAATAAGATAGCTTTATTATACTCAAATGAAAGGCAATTTAGAGTAGATTGCAAATATTGTATCGTTTTTTTCTGATTCGGGCCTCATAAAATTCAAAATGGTCGCCTCATGTGGGATTTTTTGGCAATTATTTTCTGATCTCTTAAAAGTATGGCTTTATTATACTCAAATTGAAAGAAGTTTAGAGTAGATCACAATTATGGTATTGTTTTTCTGATTTGTGCCTTAGGGAATTCAAAATGGCTGCCTAGAGCTGGAATTTGCCATTACTTCGATACTACAATGATCTCAAATATATATAGAAGGGAAGAGTAGATGGTAAATATTACATTGTGACCGTACAGATTCATGATTTATATAGTGTTTGTTGCTACTCTACTCCGTGGAGTTGCCAATTTCTAGTTAATGCTTAGTAATACATTATTGTATTCAAATGTGATGGCATTTATGTCTGGGACCTTAGATCCCAACTAACTGTGGACTTTAAAAGCTCTCATTTAAATAAATCAATACACTCTGATTAATTGATTGCAAATAACATGTATAATTAATTTTATATATTTTTTGATCTGATATCAAGAACTTCTATTTCAAAAAATTGTCCAATGAAACATTTGCATTATATATTACATGTAGGGTATTTAATTATGCTTTATTCAGAGCAATATTAATATTTGTCAGTCAGTAAGGGTAATCGGAAAGTTCAGAATAAGTCCATACCTTGGAGTATTTAGATTTTGACTTTTGACTACTCAGTGTTATTACGCCCAGGACATACTATCCTATAAGCTGAATAATCATTATTGCAATTAGGATGCATACAGCAGATTAACTAGCTATACAATGTAGCTCTTCATTCAGGTTGCAGGGGAGTGTAAAGTCTAGCTTATTCATATCTCTCCATGAAATAATCCTGTTTCCAAAGCATTTCAATGCTCAAATGATTTTCAAAGAGAAGTTTTTGTTGTGTCTAAACTGAACCATGTACACTTACTGCTTTTGTTCTGTGTTCAGAAATGAGAGCCTAATACTTTAATTTGAAATACTCTCAATGAATCTATAAAAGAGTCCATGTTTTACTGTGTTAAATAGTTGATCAGTAATATTGTATAATTATCATCTTTTATACTGTCATATTGTTAGATTCATATATTTTCCTACATTGGATAATCTCAAACCTCAAATATCCACCTAAGCAAATGAAACCCATATCATAATTCAAATCCATTTTTACAGATGATGCGTAATGGGTGCCTCACATTGTGCCACTTTAAGATTCCCCAAGATGTGGTAAGTTTGCACTTTTCTCTACCGGTTTGCCTCCATCGTGTATTACTCCATCGTGTATTACTCCATGTGTAATAGCCAGGCAGCTCTTGTTTGAAGAAAACTCTTTATTAGGGATTTCAGGGTTAAATGTGGAAAATGTTTTATCTCAGGCCCATAGCCAGCTTTTGCCAAGGGGCTTTACTTTTTAAAAAATCCAAGGGGGTTTACAATTGACCATTTTGGCACAACATCACTTGAAAAGTGCTCAGAATGGTGAAAAACTGCTGATTTTTGAAAGATATTTTGGCCAGGGGGGTTCCTTGGCATCATTGGGATATAGGGAACGCCTCCGTCCATCTCATCATGATGCGTAATGGGTGCCTCACATTGTGCCACTTTAAGATTCCCCAAGATGTGGTAAGTTTGCACTTTTCTCTACCGGTTTGCCTCCATCGTGTATTACTCCATCGTGTATTACTCATTACTTGGAATGATAAATATAGAAGATAATGATAGACTACACACACGACTTAAAATTACTCTGGAGGACAGAATCCAATCAAAACTTAGGAAAAACAATGAACTAAAGACCAAGAATAGGAAAAAGAAACCAACAAAATTCTGTAAAATACTATTTGAAAACAAAGCAGTAGAAGTAATCAACATTGCAAATATCTTAAGAGATGAAGAAGTGATCAAGACAATACCTTCAAGTATCAAAAATAAGGAACCACCAGGAATTGTCTATATATACACAAAACCAATAAGGAATAAATTGTTCAACTATAGTGAGATTACAGAAAGTATCGACGAAGGCAACAATACAGGAGAATGTGATTGTAATACATCTGAATTTAAGGATGAAGACCATGGTCACGTCATAACAGGAAATCTGAAGATTATACAAAATTCAAAATTGAGAAAGCTATTTAGTAAAGGTCCTGGCTATAGAGAAAAACGAAACATTAACTTCAGGAAAGCAAAAGAAGAAATAAAGAAAGGAATAGATGAATATGCAATAAGTTGGACAAAAAATGAAAAAGTTTCAAAAGTATACTTAAATGAATGGAAAAATACTGTAATGGAAAAGGTTAAACAAAAGATTGAGTTACTTCAAAATACAAAATTTAGACATATTAAAAATCCAAAGCAGACACTAAAGGACCATAATGCTATGGAAGAACTCAATCAACTCAAGGAAAAATATGCTATTGTACCTATTGATAAGGCAGCAAATAATATTGGGTTTATGTGCAAACAATACTACATAAAGAAGATTAAAGAGGAAATTGGGAGTGACACCTATCAAAGGATAGAAGATAAAGGAGAAGAAGATATAGTGGAGGAAATCAAAGAGACAATGAAAACAAAATTCAAGATTGAACCGGGAGAAGAACAAAATATTATACCAAGGATTCATCTTACAATTAAAATGCATAAACAGCCAATTAAATTTAGATATATCATTGGCTCAAAGAAAAGTTCTGTAAAACCAGCTGCCAAAAAACTGACCAAAATTCTTAAACTAGTGCAATATACTAACAAAAGATACTGTGAGAAGATTAAGGATTATACAGGTGCCAATAGGATGTGGATCAGTGACAATAACCAAAATATGTTAGATAACATTAAAAGTGTAAATTTAAGGAACGGGGCAAGAAACATAGCCTCGTATGATTTCTCTACACTATACACAAAGATTAATCTAACTGACATAAAGGAAAAACTGAAATGGGTGATAGATAAAGCCTTCAGAGGAGGAACTAACCAAAAGATAACAGTAGGTGGAGATGAAGCCAAATGGGGTGGAAAGGCGGATAATAAAAAGGCATATACCAAAGGAGAGTGCAATGATCTAGTGGATTTCATCGTGGATACAGCCTACTTTAAAGCAGGGAAATCAATTCTAAGACAGGAAATTGGAATACCGATGGGAATCGATCCGGCGCCATATATGGCAAACCTATACTTATACAGTTATGAATTTCAAGCCATTGAGAAAATGTATAGGGAAGACTACTCCAAAGTACTAAAATATGCTAAAACTACAAGATTCATCGATGATTTATGTACTATAAACAACGACGGAGAAATGGAGACTGATATGAAGAACATCTATCCTGAAGAACTAGTGTTAAACAAGGAAAATGAGAAGGATACAGAAACAACTTTTCTGGACATACAAATGAAAATAGTAAATAAACAAATCACTACAAAACTACGACAAAAGGGAAAACTTCAATTTCCAAATAGTCTCATATCCTGATCTATCTGGAAATATTCCTAGAAACCAATCTTATGGAATATTTATATCACAAATAATAAGGATTTCAAGAATCTGCAGTCAACTGGAAGATGCAACAAACAGAGTTACCAGCCTGGGAAATAAACTACAATGTCAAGGCTACAGGAGCAACATACTAAATTCGTATACTAAGAAAGCTATAACAAGAAATAAATGGATATGTACTAAATACAATATGCAGGAGAATATCATCATGAAGGACTGGAAAATTAATGAGAGAAGAGAACATTAACAAATGAATATGAAACAGTATCTTCTCCGCAAAGAGGGTAAACTAAGATGACAAATTAGCATAAGACCAACAGTAAGGGGAAGGGGAGAGTTTTCCGGCCGGATCAAAACGTTTAACCCACCTATGCGCAGTCTCAAGTCTGTGGACCCTGAAGAAAGATAAGTAACATCGCAATCAAATCAAGACAAAGAAAGAAGAAAATGAATGAAGAAACCAATGCAGCAACAACAAATGACATCCGTCCATCTGTCTGTCCGGGCAATAACTCAAATACCATTGGCCTGATTTTGTTCATACTTTGTTAACATATACCCTATGAGAGTAGAAGTTCTGCTCGACAGCCGATTTTCAAAATGGCCGCTCATTCAAAATGGCGGCCATTTTAGTGCCGTTTTTACAGTAATTTAGGTACAATATGTAAAACTGTAATAGCAATATGTTTGAAATGTAAAAAATTATAGAGGACATTGATAAAGCTAGAAATGTAGATATTAAAGAAGCACATGGCAGCCATCTTGAAAAATGGAGGCCTTTCTTGCTATTTTACGATTTTTGCTGTTGTATTGTATATTATTTACCTCTAATCACTAGAGAGTTACTCAAAAAGTAGTGGAGCGATTTTGTTCATATTTTGTATGTGAATACTACATGTATAAGCATGAATACATATAAGCATGGCACACTGTCTAATGACACTTTTGGTAGAAGGTGGCCATTTTGAAAAATGTCTGTCATTTTTGCTATATACTTTGTTTGTAAAAATGCCATCTATGGCTGTTCGATGGGATTTGCTACGCTTTGGCATTGCTGTTGTCTTGTTAAATTTTGAATCATCAAAATATTTGTAAAACAGATACATAATTTCATAAGAACATGATTTTCTATTGCAGATATATGAATATCCAAGAGTGATCAAAGTCCTACTGAACATGATATCTCCCCCAGACCAAGAGGAGTTTGTGCAGAGAATTGGTGAGTTTGTTATTTCCCTCCCATTTGAAATTATGGTAGGGGAAAATATATCTAACTGAATATATCCTACTGAACATGATCTCTCCCCCAGACCAAGAGGAGTTTGTGCAGAGAATTGGTGAGTTTCTTATTGACCTCCCATTTGAAATTATGGTTGGGGAAAATATATCTAACTGAATATATCCTACTGAACATGATCTCTCCCCCAGACCAAGAGGAGTTTGTGCAGAGAATTGGTGAGTTTCTTATTGACCTCCCATTTGAAATTATGGTTGGGGAAAATATATCTAACTGAATATATCCTACTGAACATGATCTCTCCCCCAGACCAAGAGGAGTTTGTGCAGAGAATTGGTGAGTTTCTTATTGACCTCCCATTTGAAATTATGGTTGGGGAAAATATATCTAACTGAATATATCCTACTGAACATGATCTCTCCCCCAGACCAAGAGGAGTTTGTGCAGAGAATTGGTGAGTTTCTTATTTCCCTCCCATTTGAAATTATGGTAAGGGAAAATATATCTAACCAAATATATCCTACTGAACATGATCTCTCCCCCAGACCAAGAGGAGTTTGTGCAGAGAATTGGTGAGTTTGTTATTTCCCTCCCATTTGAAATTATGGTAAGGGAAAATATATCTAACCAAATATATCCTACTGAACATGATCTCTTCCCCAGACCAAGAGGAGTTTGTGCAGAGAATTGGTGAGTTTCTTATTTCCCTCCCATTTGAAATTATGGTAAGGGAAAATATATCTAAGCCTTTTTTCGCTAGCTGTTATTGAACTACATACTTGCAAGTCAGACTGTCGACTGTTTCAAAATGATGGAACTTGGAACATGGTTTTGCCTTTCATTTACATGTTCTAACTGGTAATCCAATAGCAATGTACAAAATAATTAGTTAGAACATTGATGAGCACATTTATTTGCATAAAAAAAAATGTTTTAGCGATAGTTTTATATCTGTGGCACATAGTTCACCAGTGTGAATTGTCAATGTAATGAATTGAGGGAACACTTAATCACAGAATTTGATGATCATGGGGGTTCAGTTTAGTCATTGAGATAAGTTAGTCCAACTTTAGATTTTCTGCAGACTAAAATAATTCCATCTCAGTTTTCAGTTTTGGATTACAATTTTAACAATGAACCTCTTGTTGGGTCTGAGTTATAGTGTATTGATATTTCTGCTTATAATATTTATTATTTCAGGTATTCACCTGTTGAACAGCTTAGCCTGCCAGGTGGATGGTAAAGAGAAGCAGTTGGTTGGGGACTATGGTGCAATAGAGGTATGTACAAGAGGCTATGGTTGCACTAATAAGCATCTATTTCTATTTCCTACAGTAGATTACTTGAAAAGAGACAGAGAAATATGCCTCTATATGAGCTATGGTGCAATAGAGGTATGCACAAGAGGCTATGGTTGCACTAATAAGCATCTATGTCTATTTTGTACAATAGATTACTTGAAAAGAGACAGAGAAATATGCCTCAATATGAGCTATGGTGCAATAGAGGTATGTACAAGAGGCTATGGTTGCACTAATAAGCATCTATGTCTATTTCGTACAATAGATTACTTGAAAAGAGACAGAGAAATATGCCTCAATATGAGCTATGGTGCAATAGAGGTATGTACAAGAGGCTATGGTTGCACTAATAAGCATCTATGTCTATTTCGTACAATAGATTACTTGAAAAGAGACAGAGAATTATGCCTCAATATGAGCTATGGTGCAATAGAGGTATGCACAAGAGGCTATGGTTGCACTAATAAGCATCTATGTCTTTTTCGTACAATAGATTACTTGAAAAGAGACAGAGAAATATGCCTCAATATGAGCTATGGTGCAATAGAGGTATGTACAAGAGGCTATGGTTGCACTAATAAGCATCTATGTCTATTTCGTACAATAGATTACTTGAAAAGAGACAGAGAAATATGCCTCAATATGAGCTATGGTGCAATAGAGGTATGTACAAGAGGCTATGGTTGCACTAATAAGCATCTATGTCTAGTATTATTACACATCCCACCTCTCAATTATATGCCTTAGATTCCTTTAGCAATCTCTGTATGGAGTCCTAACACCCCTCTGGTTTTACTGATGACATTAACTTGGACGCGTCCACTATTGAATAAAGTAGTTTGTACACGTGCCAACTTCCTCAATTTCCCCATACATTAGTGCAATCAACACGCCGTTTTTGTTTGAAACAAAAATTTTATATGGAGAACAACAAGTCGTCAGTTGTAAAGGATATCAACCTTAATTATCCCATCGAACGAAGTTCGGAGGGATATAGGGAACGCCTCCCTCCGTCCGTCCGTCCGTACGTACGTCCGTCCGTACGTACGTCCGTCCGTACGTACGTCCGTCCGTCCGTCTGTCCGTCCGTCCGGGCAATAACTCAAATACCGTTGGCCCGATTTTGTTCATATTTTGTACACATATACCCTATGGGGGTAGAAGTTCTGCTCGAAAGCCGATTTTCAAAATGGCCGCTCATTTCAAAATGGCGGCCATTTTAGTGCCGATTTTTCAGTAATTTTAGGTACAATATGTAAAACTGTAATAGCAATATGTTTTAAGTGTAAAAAAATTATAAAGGACATTAATAAAGCTACAAATGTAGATACATGTATTAAAAAAGCACATGGCAGCCATCTTGAAAAATGGCAGCCTTTACTCGTTATTTTACGATTTTTGCTGTAACTCGAAAAGTAGTTGAGCGATTTTGTTCATATTTGGTATGTGAATACTATAAACATTGCACACTGTCTAAAGACACTTTTGGTAGAAGGCGGCCATTTTAAAAAATGGCCGCCATTTTAATGTATTTTACTATAACTCGAAAAGTAGTGGAGCGATTTTGTTCATATTTGGTATGTGAATACTATAAGCATGGCACAATGTCCTATGACACTTTTGGTAGAAGGCGGCCATTTTGGAAAAAAATTTGAAAAATGGCCGCCATTTTAACATATTTTACTATAAGGTATGAGGTTCCATATCCATCCGCCAAAAGGTATGACCCCTATATAGTCCATTTAAAAACCTGTGGTATTGTTCTAAATAACGCCATAGTTGGCTTCTAGGGTACCTAGTATGCCACTATTTGGTATCAAAATGAAGAGGAGGAGTTCAACTTTCATTTGAATTACGAAAATAGCGATGTATGTCAAAAATAGTTCCGACGTGAGCATGTCTACTACGCGTTTGCTCGTCATATCAGAATTGAGGAAGTGGTGGCAAACGCGAGTTACAATAAATGGACGCTGATATCTCAAAAAGTAACCTGACTCCCTATAATATGATGTAGATCAATCGAACCCCTATATGAACAGGTACATTTTGATATATAACACTATGGGGGGTAAGCGTTTTATAGTTGGTCACGAACGCCATATGTGCAAAGTATTGTTATGAATTTTCGAATTTGGTGTTGGATTACGGTACTCATACCTTAATATGAGGCCTAAAATTGTCTGCTAGTTGGCCAGAGACCAATATTCCAGCAGAATTTGAGGATAGAAGCGATTTTTTTCATTCTGCTTAGGGCAAACAATGATTTGAAATCACTTTCAACCATTCTGTGAGTATAAGAATGGTCATAAGAGGCCCGTGGAGGGTCACGAATGAAAGAAAGCCCTCTGAAATTCCGTCAAAATTGCAGGTTATTTCTTCATTTTTTGCTAAAATTGCATGATTTTCAGGGCCCATATCTCAGTAAAATTGCTACAATGTAGCAATTTTTCATTTTTACAGGCTAGATACACGTGTCAGGTCGACAGAAACAGTAAGCATGTATGATTTTTAAATTGCTACATTGTAGCAATATTTATTTCAAAATACAGGTGTGAGGGAAACTGCAATTTAGTTAGATTTGGGCGAAAATGGCCAAATTTCAGTCAAAATCCTCGGGACACAGGGCCTTTGTCTTAGATTTAGTCAATGATGCAACTCTTAGTAGAAGGTGTGCCATATAGGGAATGAAAGCTGTTTGTCAGACGTATCATTTTCTTCAATAAACTCGGAGATAGTCAGGTTAGATTTGTGACGTCACAGTGGCAAAGTTAGACTAGCATATTTAGACGTATTTGGGGTAGGGCAAATTAACCCTTTCTAGCCTAAATGGATAAATTTTTCACATATTCAGCCAATTTCGACGTTTTTTTTGCATTTTTGAACTAAAAATGATATTTTCCGCCAAAAAAAGTTGCAGAGACAAAAATCAGTGTGATGTCATAAGACATTAAGGTATGAGGTTCCATATCCATCCGCCAAAAGGTATGACCCCTATATAGTCCATTTAAAAACCTGTAGTATTGTTCTAAATAACGCCATAGTTGGCTTCTAGGGTACCTAGTATGCCACTATTTGGTATCAAAATGAAGAGGAGGAGTTCAACTTTCATTTGAATTACGAAAATAGCGATGTATGTCAAAAATAGTTCCGACGTGAGCATGTCTACTACGCGTTTGCTCGTCATATCAGAATTGAGGAAGTGGTGGCAAACGCGAGTTACAATAAATGGACGCTGATATCTCAAAAAGTAACCTGACTCCCTATAATATGATGTAGATCAATCGAACCCCTATATGAACAGGTACATTTTGATATATAACACTATGGGGGGTAAGCGTTTTATAGTTGGTCACGAACGCCATATGTGCAAAGTATTGTTATGAATTTTCGAATTTGGTGTTGGATTACGGTACTCATACCATAACTCGAAAAGTAGTGGAGCGATTTTGTTCATATTTGGTATGTGAATACTATAAGCATGGCATACTGTCCTATGACACTTTTGGTAGAAGGTGGCCATTTTGAAAAATGGCCGCCATTTTAACGTATTTTACTATAACTCGAAAAGTAGGGAAGCACTTTTGTTCATATTTGGTATGTGAATACTATAAGCATGGCACATTGTCCTATGACACTTTTGGTAGAAGGCGGCCATTTTGAAAAAATTTTGAAAAATGGAAGTACATGTGTGCGATTTTTCAAAAATTTTATAGGTGGCTACTAAAAGCATATTATTTCTTCTGTTGACAACTTGGCTAACCATTTTGAAAATGATGGCCTTTCTGGTGTGTTGTTTTATGATATTTGCTATATATTTCGTTTGTAAAAATGCCAGCCATTTCTGTTCGATGGGATTCGCTACGCTTTGGCGTTGCCGTTGTTCTGGTTCAACAATGAACTACAATGTCAATGAACAACTGGAAGATGGACAAATTCCTGACTTTTCAAGTCAACTTCAAAGGGATAGTTCGAATTTGCTGCAAGGGAACATTTTCTCTGGCGAGGAAAATCCAACTCCGGGTAGCATGCCATCCCACACCATCACCAGCGGCATAGACATTGACAACAACATCAACAGTGACTTCATGAATCGTGGGCTCATTCCACCAGGAAATGAGGGGCATGATATGAACTCACAAGGGAAGGACTTGACTTGCCAGTCAAATTTCAACCCTATTTTGGATACTCGTGATTCTGGGCTCACCTCCCTACCCGGGACTGAGGTGCAGGACACATCCAACTTTCAACATCAGCACCCTACAACAGGGAGAGACTTCATACAGTCTAATAGTCTGAATTCAATAGGATTCAGAGCAACAAACACTTTACCATCTAAGAGGTTTTCAAAATCTCAACAACAACAACACTCCGAACTGCGGACCTATCAAAATCAACAACCAGGGCTAGCCTCAAGTATATCGCCAGATATGGTCCAAGATATTATCAAAGGACTGACTCCAACTCTTGAATTGCTCGTAGCAAACAAACAACTTGACGTTGAACTTCTAGGTGAAACAACCAACAGAAGCAGGTCCGCTAAAAGAAGGGAGGTACAAAGAGCGAAAAAGCGAACTGTTTCGCCGTCTAGTCTACAGTATGTTTCCCCGGACCGGGCATCTAGCCCCAAACGGGCAAGAAGTGATCATCCCTACAGTGAAGTGGACTCGCCCGTGACCTCTCCTGCGCACATGCGCCGTGACAGCAATAACCCGGAAGACTCGGATTCTTCCAATTCCGACAACGATCATGACTTAATTTGTTGGAAGAACTGTGTTAAACTAATTAAAAATGCCTTTCCGAGTCATTTTAAAACAACTACAGACTATAACACAGAAACACAAACGGAAAATAGACCGCTAGGACTTCAAACTTTGGGTAAGAAATCTACTTCTTCAGACACAACAAAAGGCTTACCGATCGGGCCTTCAGTGCTACAGAATTTCGCCAACATTAACCAGGAATTAGCCAACAAGAAAAACATGAATGACACTAACTTCCTGTTAAGACCAAAACGATCGTTCACGTCCCTCAAAGAAGATGAACACTTCTATAAAAAATCCATTTTGAATGGGACAACTAAGGAACTTGTTCCACATTCCATGAAACTATCAGATTTGGCTTCAACTTCTTACCAGCTTCCAGCCAAACATCACAAACTGTTGGAAGAATCAGCGAGAGCTCCTCTTCGTCATCTGTCTCACACTGAATGGATTCTAGGGACAACAGGGAAAATCATTGCGGAGAATTTCCCTGAAAATGAGGATCTCGTCAATCTTATTACAACAGCTTCAACTATGGTAAATAAAGCTACAAGGGACACCATATCAAATGTCACAAACGTCATACTGACTCAAAGGGACAGGGTAAGCTCCAAGTTCAGGAAGTCAGACGCTGAAGCCCTTAGGAATCTCCCCATCGACACCAAATTTTTATTTCCTGAAGAGGATTTAAAAAATATCTGTGAAGGGTCGGATAAATCTAAAACCTCAAAAGCGCTACAAGATTTAGCTTCAAACTGGAAAAATCGAAAACAGAATTATGATAAATCCAGTAATAACAACTCCACCAGAAGTAGTAATCAACATTCCAACTTTAACAGGAACAACTTCAACAACAACAACAACAACAACAGAAACAATAACAGAAACAACAACAGAGGAAACTTCTCTGACCGTTCTACTTCTACAAAATCCAACAACAATAACAACAAATCAGGCTTTAAGAAGCGTAAATGACACTTCAATAACATCAATGTCCCAGCCCCGCCTCCCCCCGTTCTCACCTATGTCCCAGCTGGGACCAGTGGGAGGCAGGATTCAACTACACTTAAAAAACTGGGAACTCATCACAAAGGACCAATGGATTTTAAATGTGATAAAACATGGCTACATGCCACAACTAGTGAACAATCCACCTTTGACAAAAAACTTCAACAACTTCGAATCGGCATCAAAAACAAAAGCTCTACTGCTTCAAAACATAGTAGATCTCCTAATTCAAAAACAAGCTGTGGAGGAAACAGACTACAACATACCGGGCCACTACAGCATCATATTCTTACGTCAAAAGCCAAACGGAGATTACAGACCCATAATAGACCTGTCTCTCCTCAACAAACACATAATATGCCCAAAGTTCAAAATGGAAACTTCAGCCAAAATATCAAACTCTCTACAAAAGGGCGAATGGGCCACATCCATCGATTATCGGGATGCTTACTACCATATACCGATAGCCAAACCATTCAGGAAGTTTCTTCGCTTCGTGATCAACAACAAAGTGTACCAATTCAAAACACTTCCATTCGGAATGTCAACCAGCCCTTATGTTTTCACAAGAGTGACATTAGCAATCGGTGCCTTCCTACACTTCCAAGGGATATTAACACACCAATATCTCGACGATTGGCTAATACGAGCCCCATCTGCACAACAGTGCCAAATATGGACACAAACAGTACTATCAGTGACGGAAAAACTCGGTTTTTTGATCAACAGAGAAAAATCCGAACTGATCCCAACACAGATTTTCAAGTACATAGGCACCCAATACAACCTAATACTAGGCCTAACATATCCTCCGCAAGACAGGATCCAGAAAATCTTAGAAATCGCACTATTATTCACCAATACCCTTTCTCAACCAACAAGGCAGTGGATGAAACTACTAGGCCTACTAGCCTCAGCAGAGAAAAATATACCCTGGGGCAGACTATACATGAGACCAATTCAACAGTGCCTAGCCAGCCAGATGTCTCCTACAAAATCACTAGAGACACCAATCTACATCAACCAAGAAGTAATAAACACACTGAAATGGTGGATGGACGAGCAGAATCTACTCATGGGTCAACCTCTGGGAATGTTTGTCCCAGATCACACAATCTTCACGGATGCATCGGAGACTATGTGGGGTGCACACATGGACTCTGTGGAAATCAATGGATTCTGGTCCCCATCGGAAATGAGAAACCACATCAACTGGCTAGAACTAGCGGCAGTATTGAAAGTTCTACACAAACTGAACCATCTACTGGTACCTCAAGCAAACATTCTAGTTTGCCTGGACAACACAACAGCCCTAAGCTACATAAACAAACAAGGCGGGACAAAATCGAAAAGTCTTCTGACCCTAAGCCAGGAAATCCTAATCTGGTGCAAAAACCACCAAATAAACATAAGAGCTCAACATATAGCAGGATCCCTAAACCGACGGGCAGACGCACTATCTCGGGACAGGATAGTGAACACAGAATGGTCTCTACTCCCACAAATAGTGAAACGACTGTGGCAAATATGGGAGACTCCTCAGTTAGATTTGATGGCGACATGTCACAACAACAAATTACCACTATATGTATCCCCAGTACCAGACCAAAACAGCTGGGGAACAGACGCAATGTCAATCCCGTGGGACAATCTCAACTTCTACATATTCCCACCAACAAGCATGATCGACAAAGTTCTAACAAAAATGAGAACACACAATTGCGAAGCCATAATGATAGCTCCAAAATGGCCAAATCAACCTTGGTTCACGCAAATTCTGGAACTTCTAACGGACTACCCAAGAACGCTTCCAGTGTCTCAAAAACTACTAAAAATGCCAAAGACAAGCATGTTTCACCAGACTCCGGAAATATTTGCCCTTCACGCCTGCAAATTGTCAACGACACCCTCAAAAAACAAGGCTTTTCTACAGAAGTGTCTCTTCGAATCTCAGAATCATCAAGGAGGAAATCCACAAATAAACTCTATGATTCCAGGTGGAACACCTTCACTGTTTGGTGTTATGAACGGAATTCAGATCCATGCCAAACAGATATTCCTCTAGTGGCAGAGTTTCTACTATATCTTCACCAGACTAAGAAACTTTCAATTCCTACCATTGAAGGATACAGAACTGCCATTAATACAGTACTGAAAAAATCATCTGATATCGACCTGACTGATAATTCCCTCATAGGCGATCTTATCAGATCTTTTAAACTGGAAAACCTGACACCAAGGAACATGGTACCTAAATGGAATCTTGTATTTGTTCTTAATGCTTTATCCAAAGCACCCTTCGAACCTATGGCCACAGCGGAACTTAAATTCACATCATGGAAAACACTCTTTCTTTTACTCATGGCTTCAGGGAAGAGAAGAAGCGATATACATGCACTCGACTTCAGACGTTTAAAATGGTCAGAATCCAGGGACCAAGTAACTATGTATCCCTTCATAGGATTTCTACCAAAGTCACTATCAGCTGCAGAAGGAGAATCTCGCTTTCAACCAATCCTCATTAAAGCTCTCACCACACTGGTGAATAGAGACTCTCCAGACAGGACACTTTGCCCCCTCAGAGCTCTACGTTACTACCTTCAAGCCACAGTCTCAACAAGGGGCAACCGAAATAGACTGTTTATACCATACAAAGCCGGATATACTGGAGATATACACGTAAACACTATATCTTCTTGGGTGAAAAATCTGATCTTGTATACTTACAAAAATTCACAAGAAACAGATTACCAAATCAACTCTATTAAAACCCACGAAACCAGGGCCTTATCTGCAAGCCTTGCTGTTCAAGCAAATCTGTCAGTTACTGCAGTTCTCAAAGCCTGCTCATGGGCAAATCACAACACATTCACCAGCTTCTACCTACGAGATACATCAGTGATCGAGGGAGAACTGCGGAAATTAGGCCCTATGATGGTTGCAGGCTCACTATACAACATATAGCATCTTCAACAGCCTTGTGGTGAGTCATCATCATTAAACATTCTTATGATTTTATAATGTAAATTATTTAGAATGTTCTACTTGTTGGTTTGTGGGTCCCTCTGGTTTAACTGAATTCACCCACCTCCTTTTCGGCTACATTCAGGCATATAATTGAGAGGTGGGATGTGTAATAATACTGGGAAAATCCTTTTTTAATTGATTTTCCTGTTTATAAACATACCCACCTCTCAATTACCAAAGTCCCACCCGACCTCCCCACTATTCATTAGGGGGAATAGGGAAATTGAGGACGTTGGCACGTGTACAAACTACTTTATTCAATAGTGGACGCGTCCAAGTTAATGTCATCAGTAAAACCAGAGGGGTGTTAGGACTCCATACAGAGATTGCTAAAGGAATCTAAGGCATATAATTGAGAGGTGGGTATGTTTATAAACAGGAAAATCAATTAAAAAAGGATTTTCCCATTTCGTATGGTAGATTACTTGAAAAGAGACAGAGAAATATGCCTCAATATGAGCTATGGTGCAATAGAGGTATGTACAAGAGGCTATGGTTGCACTAATAAGCATCTATGTCTTTTTCGTATGGTAGATTACTTGAATAGAGACAGAGAAATATGCCTCAATATGAGCTATGGTGCAATAGAGGTATGTACAAGAGGCTATGGTTGCACTAATAAGCATCTATGTCTTTTTCGTATGGTAGATTACTTGAATAGAGACAGAGAAATATGCCTCAATATGAGCTATGGTGCAATAGAGGTATGTACAAGAGGCTATGGTTGCACTAATAAGCATCTATGTCTATTTCGTATGGTAGATTACTTGAAAAGAGACAGAGAAATATGCCTCAACATGAGCTATGGTGCAATAGAGGTGTGTGCAAGAGGCCATGTGTGTCCTAGGGGCCTCCTAGCATGTTAATATATCACTACAGTGTATAATAAAAATCATATGCAATGCTGTTTACAAACCCTCAAGACTGCTCACATTTCAGCTTGTTAATAATAAGCAGCTGATAAGGTAGCTCAGTTACAAACTTGACAAAATCTTATTTTTTTCTGGTTTGTTTAAGAACTGTTTTGGCCTATATAAGCATGTCTGTGTTTCATTGTACAAAGGACTACTTGGAAAGAGACAGAGAACTGCATGTATATGTATGCCTCGAAAGGGTTGTAGATTCAAATGAGGATCCAATAATCTTAATTTTATTATTACGGACTAAGTTTGATTGAGATATAGTGAAGTCCTCTGTTCAACTGTCTCCATCCATCTGTATGTTTATCCCAAAAATAACTCAAATACTATCTACTAGTATCTAGTAAACAAGTTTTCTTCATATTTGATGGAAAGATGATTAACTGGTCTTTATATATAATACGGCAAAATGCCGACAAATCAAATTCTTGCTTTAGTGAACACCTACCAACATTTGACGTTTTTTCTAAGCAAAATAATTTTGACAAATTGTAAATATTTTTGAAGATGGCCTCAGCTTTTAAAATGGTTCATTCATAAGCTGCATGATTATATTCCAGACAATGTTAGAGACTGTGAGAAACAGACTAAGACAGAACATCTGTGATGAGGTGATGGAAATAGCATGGAGTACAATGTGGAATGTAACTGATGAGACGGCTATCAACTGCGAACGTTTCATTGCAGACAAAGGCTTGGATCTCTTTCTGCAGTGCCTCGAGGTAATCTTATTTCTTTCAAGCTTAGGAAATACTTAAGCAAATTAGGGTACAATTTACAACTTTGGCAAATTCATAGGGGTTAAATAGCGTACATTTTACAACTTGAATTTTGCTGATTGACTTAATTTTAATAACCATTTTGATTATAAACGTCTTAACATTTTAGCTTCTTTTTATTTTCTAGACTTTTCCTGAGAAGCCAGAGCTATTGAGGAACATGATGGGGTTAATGGTAAGTTCATCACTGTCAATCAGCAGATTATTTGGACAGTGTACAATAAGGCCTTACAACAATTTACTTAGACCTTTACAGGGCCATGGCCTTAAAGCTTAGAAACTTTATATGGTTTGAGGTGGCCCAGGACCATATTTTCTAGTACACTGATTTGTACCCTGAATTTAACATGTACAATTTGAAACAATTTGCTTGTGGCAAATGTGGTAAATATTATTTTTTTCTGTGAAGTAAATAAATATCAAGCATTTTCATTATCAAGTGTTAAATACTTTACGAGACCCATTTAGGGATAAATCCCTCTAAACAATATTGTCTTGATCATCAAGTGTATTTAGTCTTAACCACCATCTGGACCATTTCTCTGGATTTGAAATGTGGCCTGTTGGGTTGGTAATGTTAAGTTAATATTCTACTACTCCCCTCCAGACACTAGGGAAAGGTCAATTTATGTGTTAACAGATGTCAGAGGAATCTCTAAGTATAAATGTGAATATTTGTAGGGTAATGTAGCAGAGGTCCCATACCTTAGAAAGTATCTCATCACCCCACAGTACATCTCAGTATTCAGGTAAGAAAGGGACTGTCCCCATGTCATATGTTCTACACATTATTGCTTTCAATTTTATAGGTTAACTGAATACAGGTATCTAAAAAATCTAGCCGTATCTCCTAAAACTGTCATGTGTTTCTTTCTGAACATTGAACACCTATCATAAAACACAAAATCAGAAAACTACAATAATTAAACTTGTCTATTTTAATCTTATAGTGAGTTACTGATGTCAAAAAGTGACGGCATTGAAGTCAGTTACAATGCTGCAGGGGTGCTATCCCATATTGCATCTGATGGCCCTAAAGTCTGGACAATATCCTCACCAACTCGTAAAGAAGTTCTACAGAATCTCTCAACAGCAATTGAAAAATGGGACTTAGATACTAAGAGGAATATCAATTACAGGTGGGAAATGTTGTTGAAATCTTTCAAAAATGAGAAAAACGATTTAGTAATACTATTAAAACAACAAATATTAGGAAATCACGAATATCTATGAAACAGTATCACCCAAAACAGATCATGCCTATTGTTAGGTCCAAATGATTTATGTTTAGAGTAATGACATATTCAAATGCATCTGCTGAATTGTCATGAAGTTTTTAAAATGCTCACTATTTGAAGTGAAATATTCAGCCATTTGAACCACTGCTTAATTTACTCAAGATGTACAGTACCGGTTAACAAAACATGAATGCAAATTTAACTTTTTTCCCTGACCTAATATGGTTAAGTTATGTTGCTATTTCAGGTCATTTGCGCCAATCTTAAGACTCCTTCCAATCCATGAGACTCCTGAGGTTCAACACTGGGCAATATGGGCATTGTGCAATCTAACAAGAGTATATCGTAAGTATAGGTACAACACTGGGCAATATGGGCATTATGCAATCTAACAAGAGTATATACAGTAGGTACAACACTGGGCAATATGGGCATTGTGCAATCTAACAAGAGTATATCGTAAGTATAGGTACAACACTGGGCATTGTGCAATCTAACAAGAGTATATAGGTACAACACTGGGCAATATGGGCATTGTGCAATCTAACAAGATAATATTGTAAGTATAGGTACAACTCTGGGCAATATGGGGATTTTGTTATCTAACAAGAATATATTGTAAGTATAGGTACAACTCTGGGCAATATGGGCATTTTGTTATCTAACAAGAGTATATCGTAAGTATATTTCCTTTTTAAAAAACATCCTGCTTATGCGTTCTTGTAATAGGTTATTACTAAAATATTAATGTACTATACTATATTATGAAAAAGAAACCAAACCTGAATACAAGTATTAGATGGTGAAAGCATTATAACACTATTCAGAGCCTGACCGTTACAGTATTTAATATTGTATTAAGGAGTATACAATCTTCATTTGCAGCTAACAAATATTGTCAACTGTTGGTCAATGAGAATGGTATTGAACTTATAGAACAAGTTGCTTTAGACCAACGACCATACCCACGGATACGTGAATTGTCATCAATGGTTTTAGAGTGTTGTCGAAATTGGAAGATAGGTGGCGCCAGAGATGATAATGATATTAGGGACGATAATGACCCAAGTAATATGGAAGGTTGAATATTTGCAGTACTTTGTGAACTTAGTTGATGAAATGGCCTTTTTGATAAGAGCCTCAACATTATTTTATGCTGTTAGACTATGTATTTAAGAGTACAAAATAAAAACCATGTAATATATGAATGATGAAATTTGGAACATGTCACCCGCAAATGCCACATGAAATCTGAAAGAAACCATTAATGAAAACCATTGTGATTTGAAAAATGGCAGACCACCAATGGAAAACTCTGGATTGTTAAGAGTTGAGGGAGGTGGACTTAGAATAAAATGTATAGTGTTTTTCCTCAACAATATTTGGAGACATTATTTTATTACAAACTAACCAATACCTATTGTTCACTGTATATGACTTAGCAGGTGTATGATTCATTTTATTATTGGCTCATATTATTGTATTGTGTTGTAAGACACAGTTAACACAGGGAGTGTACCAAATTAAGCATCACAGTTGAACCTGCGGGTTATGGTACAACACGATGGTAGTGAAATTTGAGCAAACTGATGTTTTCATTGTTTCAGAAAGATTGAGTCTAGTTTCTAGATATTTTTATATGTTAATGTCTGTAACAATCCTAGTATGACTGTGAACTTGACAGTGAATTTCATAGTTAAATCTATACAAACTTAAAATGTAGTATACGGTATAATGCGCGGGTACATTTACCTGAGATACGGTATAACACAAATTCAAATTTCCTTGTTGAACCTTATGGTTACTGTGCATTATACCGTATACTACGTTGAAATCCACTGTCAAGTTCACTGTCTTGGATGTTGCTACAGATATTTACATATAAAAATATCTAGAAACTAGACAAGATCTTTCTGAAACAATGAAAACATCAGTTTTCTCAAATTTCATCACCCTCGTGTTGTACCCTACCTTGCGCGTTCAACAGTCACGCTTAATTTGGTAAAGTCCCTCTGGTTAACCAGTAATTGTATGAATGTATAAAGATGCAGAGTGAAACATGTGTAAGTTGAACACCTTTTGTATGAACCTTTAAAAGGTTTTCACTTGGGAGGTGTTCTACTCACAGAGGTTCCTTTAACATTAAGTCAGTAGGTTGTTTGAAGTGTTCCAATTATATATCAAGGTGTTCCACTGACAAAGGTGTTCTACTTGACAATTTGTACTGTATATAAACACCATTCCATCACATTGTACATGTATTGTATCAGGAGAATGTACATTGTACATATGTTGAAAAAATTTACATCAACATATTATTTTAGTTGAAGAATGTCATATTGAAGGGAACCAATAAATGTGTCACTTTTTCAATTTAAATTGACACACCCTGTACATGTATTGTTCACCCATAATAGAAAAACACATTAAAAACACAATGCTGTAGCTCTGTAAATAACGGTAAGTAAAAAATATATATAAACCATTTGAACCAGCTCAAGAAAGATCCTATAAAAACCAGATTTCGCTTTGTACCTGTTTGGCATACACAGGGTTCATTAATAATATATGTCAACTTGTTAGAATTCAACAGGATTTCAATCAGCTGGAATCAGAATCGGCTGGACTATCTGGTGAAATGGACAAAGTTTATTATACATTCTGTAAATGTATTTCAACTAGATTTGATTATGTAATGAAATGAATTCATGGATTCTCTGAAGTCTAATTTTTCATGTCTATATGTTTCAAAAATATTATAGTTCTGAAATTATAAATTCCGATGCAATATTAATTAGGCACAAAGAGCCACCTAATGTAATTAGGAGAAATATGTATATTATTATAGCTAGAACCCCATGTAATATTAATATAGAAACATATTTACTTTAATCATTGAATATGAATATGAAGCAATACATGGTTAAGTTGTAGCTTTTCTACTTTGTAATTGTACCTTATAATTGTTCACATCTCCAGAGGTGGAAAGGCTGAAATGTTCACCTCTATAGCTAGATTTCAGTGTTGCCATGAAGTTAATGTCAACATTGATGCACACTGATGTACACAGGTGTACACTGTTGAGGTGTACGCTTTACCAGTCTACCCTTGAAGTAAACCAAATAATGTTTTTGAAAACTGTTTTTATTCTTGGGACATGGACTGTGAAAATTGTATACCTCAAAGAACAATTAAAATGGAACATATAGAATGATGTAGAGTTAATGTAGAGAAGAACCTCTCATTATACAGTACTGTCTAGTACTGAAGGGCATTATACCGAAGGGCTAACCATAACCATAACCCTATAATGCCTTTCAGTAGATTAAATCAATTTTGTATGATAAATGTATCCATTTTTAAGATTTTGTGCAGTATATTGTTGTTTGTTACTAAGCGGATCCGGAAAGAGGATTCTGCTCATATAATATTTGAGCTTATAAAAGAGAATGTTTTGTTTATGTAATCATTATAATGGATGCGGTGAATTAGTTTAGGGGAACATATCAAAATATTGTAGCCTTTGTTGATATCATAAATCTAACTCCCAGCCTCAAAATAGTATTATGTAAAGGCATCCAATTCTAAAATACATATAGTTCAGACTCTTTTCCCATTATTCTAAACTTAAGTAATGTATATTTTTAAATCATATACTCAAGATTACTTAGTACTATCCATTCAATGAATTACTCAGATGCAAGTAAGTAGTTATCAGTTCATCACCAGGTGGCTCAATCGGGCCAATTAACATGGCGGGTCTATAACAATCAATTTTCATATAATCCTTATGTGTCTGATAATTATACAAATAAAAATATGTCCAGTAAAAGAGAATATTATCTGCACAAGAAATGATATTTCACTTTTTGTGATTTTATAACTTGGGGTCTATTGGGAATCTCCCCAGCCTAGAAGTCACATTTTCAAAAAAGATTATATCAAATTTTTGGATGCTATTTTATATTAATTTTTTTATTTTTTATTTTTTATTCTTTATTCAATTTTAGTACATACAAATATATTTATATTTAATGACGTAAATCAAGCTACTCGCATCTAGTATATTAATTTTACAGTGATGTCTAATGTGTTTTGGTATTATGATGCGTTCCCTTACACTACTATATTAAAGATCTGTTGTAATTGTAAAGAACTGCAATTTAATCATACTTTGTGATAATATAGATGTATATGGAATGTGACGGAAATACGAGGGGTGATTCAAAAGTAATGGACAAAATTTTATAGGCATACTAAATTTCACCCAATCAGTCTAATTTTTTCACTGTGAATAGATCAATCAGTTCTCTACTTTGTGTCGAGTTCTCATTTAAATGCATTTGAAATTGTTTCAGCTATGCGTAACCATGGTAACAAGGGTAAGCATGGATGGAATTGGTTTTTTAATGATAATTGAATGTTTTTGTCATTCTTGCTTGATTTCGTTTTAATGACTCAATTACCACACATGATATGTCTAACAAGCATGGTAATGCAATTGTCAAGCAAGACTCACATGCCCATGTGTTTGCGTTTGGGTTCTAAATTCAGCAACCAATTGTGCTATGACATCACAATGATATTTCTAAGACAGGCACTTCAAAAGAAAAGGAAAGACACAAAAGACAATCGCTTGTTACACATGGACAATGCCCCAGCACACAGGTCCAAGCTAGTTCAATCAGGATACTCTTGCAGCATTCATGGACATGCCTCAACTTACACATGCTCCATATAGCCCTGATACTGCTCCTTGTGATTTCTATCTTTTTCCCACCCTTAAGATGGCATTAAAGGGACAATCCTTTCAGACATTAGCTGAGCTGGAAATGGCTGTACAAAAACAGCTGAACACCATGGCTGCTGATGGATTTGGGCATGTGTTCTCTGCATGGGTGCGCCGACAGAAGAAAGTAATTGAACTTGGAGGAGAATACATTGAGGATTGAATATAATTCAAATGGATGATCATCAGGAATAATAAGGAATGATATGGATTATTATTGAACTTACTGTGATATGCTTTTCATATACATCTTGCATTGCAAAATATATTGCACCAGCAAACTTTTCATTGAAAATCCATTTGTTATTATGATGAAAATAGCCTTAAAAATGGATTCCGGGTGTATGCACCATGATCCAAGAGAAGTGCTCTATCTCAAAATGTATTTGCATTTAGTTAATAAAATTTTAACATCTAATAGATAATTGATTAATCTTTATTTGTACAAAGTTTCATTCAAATCTGGTAAAGGTAAGCGTGCCTATAAAATTTTGTCCATTACTTTTGAATCACCCCTCGTATAGTCATACATATTATAACACAGTTTTTTACGTTATTTCTAAAGATTTCGATTTTATTGACAAACAAGTTAGTCAAATATCTAAACCTTCACCTAGTTTTTGTGTTTTTGGAACAAGAACTTGTTTAGATGTGAACATTTTATGTTGGGCAAAAGATGGGGGGGGGGGAAATTGGGTTGGGGATCCAGTCAGTCCAGTGGAAAACTGCAATAGCAGCAACCTACATGTAAGAATATATTTTGATTTCCTAAAAGTATACAGGGGAAATTGTATACCGCTTATCCAACAATATGAATGAACAATAGTACAATAACGTAATTTCGAAGGGCAATATAGTGAAATATTCGACCGAAGGCCCAAGGTCCAATATTTCACTATATTACCCGCAGAAATGACGTTATTAGTATTATTACCACCGTTAATGACCAGGGCTGAAAGAGCAAGAAAATCTTACGCACTGAACGATATCTAATTTCCCGGGAAAATTGCCGGTCATTAATTGCATTCTTGACCGGCAATATGGACCACCACTATGACGTCACATATTGCTCAGGTCGATATAGTAGAAGAATGCCTTCTAAACTAGCACTAGAACCCCCAGAACTGGCCCGGTAAGGTGGTCATAATTTAGATTATTTGAACCATACTTTTGATTTATTAATCATATTGCTAGTAGTTCTTTATACATAATGTACATAATTTTAAGTTTATAACTTGACATTTAGAACATCGGCTTGATTGAAGAATATGTCGATATTTGCAAAGAAAATGTTGGATATATTTTTAAAAAGACCAATACTAGTTCTTTAATAATTATATGACTCAAAAGCAGTCGGATTGCTACGGTCACCGTGACATTTGTAATTTGACCGTGTGATTATTGTTGTAGTAGAGCTTAAGCAAAGGTACATGTGTAATTGATAAGATAAAGCAAATTCTTTTGACTATATATTTCGATTTTTGTTAATAAGTCACCTCACGGTAATAAATTCAATAATTTTTATACCCCTAATTTTTACATTTTCAACAATAGAGAACATTATGTAAAACGTGTAAGGTTCATCTTACGGTTCAAAATATATTATCTACAGGTCGAGACCTCATTTTGTTTCAGTAATTATTTTGAATAAGCTAACGTGCAAACGACATGGAGTCTAGTGTATATTGTATTGCCGTTTGTTTTGGAATATATTCGAAATTTAACGCACGTAACCTTAAAATCCAGACGCAGAACCACTCTTTGAAGGAGCCCCGTGTTCTTTCAAATGTGGACTGACGATTTCACACCATTTTGTAGCAGTTGTGGATTACTCATTCAAACAATTAATTTTTTAACGCAACAGGCATGTTTCTTCCCTAAACAGGGGATGGGACTCAGGGCCAAGTGCATTGCTCTGCCAGTGAGCTTGTAACACTAAGACGGGATGAAGCCATTACGATGCGATCACTAACTGGACGTGCTCTTAAACTTAAATGTGATGGTATTGTGATCGGATTCTTATTTTAAAATAAGTGTATTTAAAATAAATATTTTCAATTATAATTATGAGTTAATTGTGATGAAAAAAACAATTGTATATGCCAATTTTTGACAATGATTTTGACAAATGATTGTTTAAAGGACAACACTCCGTTCGAAGGTTGAGCCGTCAACAGATAGATTGGGAATAACAAGCTCTTGAGGATTGTCATCATACTCAGCCCTTGCAATGATCTAAGGCACCAAAATGGCATTTTTGTGAGGTATTACCCAACTACAGCACAAATGAAGCCGAACACACTTTCTGGTTTCAATAATGCTCCGTGGTAACTAACGCCTTTATTGAGTGGGCGTGAAGCAAATAAAGATTGCTGAAGTAGCTTTAATATTGTAAGAGATTTGCATGACCAACCGTGGCTGACTGAAGGTCAATTATCACAAAAGATAACAGTACATTTTTGACAAAGTTCCCAGCAATTTTAGATTTCACATCGAGATTCAAAGGTTCGTATGAATTCTCTCTTTATCTACGTTGTTATTTTTCATTTGCGTTATTTGGTATGAATGGTAAAACATTATAAGCTTTAGCTCTTGAAATGCAAAAAAACAAAGTTAGAAGCATTGCATGTTGCTAGATATTGCTATATTTGATTGTATTCTATTTGTCAGATTTTATATATTTTAATAGTACTATACTAGGCTATAATGTTTCTAATTAAAGCCTCGGTCACATTTGCGGCCGCATCTTCGAAAAATCGATATAGAATTAAATTCTACATCATACTGTTTATTCCTATATTTTATACTGCATATTTCTGATATATCTCTGATTTTGAGAAGGTACGGCCGCCTTATACGTATAATTTGAATTATCATATCATTGCTAGAAATCGTGCGATTTGATTGGCTGATTCAGTACCATGTGATCAAAAATGCCGTAGCGTATTTTACAGTTCCCTCAAATTCTTTGTCCGCCTGGGAATTCTGACAACTGCACTGGACGAAAATAGAAATGTACTAAACAATGATACCTGTACGTAATTATGTTAACTGATCGATGGGTTTATGACATATTTATTGATCAAAATAAATGTTCATAGGTTAAAACAAATAATCTATATTTCTTTGAAATGCAGAGTGATCGTAGAGAATGTCTAGCAATTATATAATAAAACAAATATTTCATTCTATGTTCGGGCAATACGGTCTTCGGACAACACATACTGCAAAAATCATTGAAAGATGAAAAGTATTGCCCTCCATAGAATGAAATATTTGCTTATTATTTCATTCCGAGTTTTGATAAATTATTTTTATTGATATTTGACTACACGTAAAATTGGATTTTTTTTATTTATCAACTTTATAATTTAGTCCTGTATTGATATCTCCTAAAGTAAATCAATAAGTATTACTATCAAGCATTTACATCAACATCGGTCTCATATGGTTTTAAAATGCATCTCAATTATAACATTTGATAATTAACTATTCATCATTATTGTTTCATCTAATACAAGTTAATTGTTGAAAATAATGTCAAGTACTCAAGGTTTAACCTGGGTCAAGGTCAAGTAGCCAAACTCATTCTGATAACTGATGTTAACATCATGTCATGTCATATAGTGTCATGTCATGTTGTGTATAACTTTACTTTGATGTCAGCAAACATTGACATTTACACGTCGTTTTCTATTATCTTTTGTTGTCATACTGTCTCACCCCTTCACCACAAAATGATAACGAAACAAGTTTAGTGTAGCAAAAATGAACTCATTTTAAGAATATTATGAAAGCATCGTTGCACAATTTTCAATATTTTCTCTTTTCCGACGATTCTCGATTCCGACATCATAACTAAATATCTGATATTTACACTTCCAAATTACTAATGCAGGATTTAAGTCTATTTTCATTTATTTTCCTATTAGGCCAATGTAAAGCACCCTATAAGGACATGAATAAAAACAGTACCAACGTGGAAAGGCCTACTTTTTCAATCAACGAAGTGGGTTCAGATTCAGAGATAGAGGAAAATGATTTTCAGCAAGGTAAGTAAAAAGTGCAATGAGTATTGCGGGGGCAGGCCTTTTCTCGGTAGGAGATTTAATGTTTAGAATACCCTACGGGGAAATATCGTTTTTCTGCAAATTAAATAAGACAATATAGAATACCGGGCACGTGTGAATTTAATATTGGATTCAATCACGATTCCATTCGAGTCCATGTCAAAGAAGCTTTATATATGAAAAGGATTACGGTATTGTTTTAAAAATACTATGTAGTATATCTTCAAAACATGTGATTGCATAAACCTTCTTCTGACTTTGTTGATAAAGAATTGGTCGACGAGGATGATGGGACTGGACATACCCCTCCGCTATTCACGGAGATGCAGGAACTTATTCTTCTCTCGGACGATAGAAACGATGTGGAATGGCGTGAAACGGCCAGGTAATGAACTTGTATTTTACACTACAGTGGTATTCTGATATGCTACAAAAAGAATTGAATAATTGTTTTCAAATAATTCATCATTTAGATAAGCATTTAGATAAGAGGAGATTTTTGGAAATTAAAACCGTTATTCACTCATCAAACATCTGTTCACCCAAGATTGCATTTTCAACATTTTATTTTACAAGATGGGTACGATTCGAAGAAAAGGTTGAATCAAGTGGGCTGAGGTGGTCCAAGCCACACGTTGCATCCATTTCCTTAAGGGCATTGACTGAACTGAAGACATGTCTCGCAGCTGACACCATTGCGCTAGAAGCCAACGGCACCAGCATGCAGACTACTGCAGGTACAGTATATGACGTTTAAATTGTCCAAAAGCATTTTGAAAATGGCCATAACTTACCTATTCAAACGCTGGATTGATCTGATAATTCAGAATCAGTCAGCAGCCTTTGACATAGGTAAGCAAAAAATGAATCACACTAGCTATTTTGATATAATATTGCCATGCCATACACACTCATACACACGCTCTTCCATACATTGGTAGATAATCATTTCTGTTTTTGGGACTTGGTCTCTTGTGGCTTACTTAAATGTTACAACTAGATCATGGGTATATTTGATCTCCTAGATTTTCTGATTTATCTTCTGGATCTTAATTCACATACTAACTGTAGCTTCAATTCCAAACTCAGTAATGATATTCTAGACGCAGTAGCTGATGATCTCTACCGCACAGGTGAACTGACAGAGGAAGCAATAGAGGAGATCAGACGCTTTCTGAACAAACCACACAAACATCAACACCAAGTCATCAAACAGAAAGGAAGTAAGTTGGAAATAAATGGGTTTCCCTTGCTTTCCACATTATGAAACGGATTGTATTATTTCGCGGAAGAGCCGGTATTTGGAAGAAGGGAGCTTATTATCAAATGAGATTTCTGTACCGTTACAATTGATAATAAGACTTTTCTTTTTCAACTTCCGAATGCAAGGCTCCATAAACCATCCACTCTGTACCTTTCTTCCCCTCGGAAGAAGGAAGTATATCCGTTTGAAAATATCAAAACTTAGGAAAATTGTTTGATGACAGCAATCAGTAATAAGTTGAAATATTTACATTTTATTTTCATTTTATTTTGAAGTAAGAGATGCCTATCCATTTTGTATTAAGGGGCCTTATCAAAATGTGAATTTTAATTTTGGTATTATCATCGATCATTTATACGACAACTTTGTATTTGACTCAACTTAGTCAGCAAGTCCTCCAATCTCCAAATCGAGAAGATTTATCTAATTTTTTGATTTCAGAAAAGATGTCATTTGTGTCATTGGGAGATCAGCCTCTGTTGAAGAGAAACGCATCTTTTGGCGGGAGATCAAGCATCCAGGTTAGTATAATCCAAAGATTGATGATGTCATAGGTTGTACTTTATAAAATTAGCAAAAAGTTAATACCATTTTTGAATGGACAGTTTGCTACCTACAACCAATGACATCATCAATCTGGCCAATAAGTTCTAGTTTCCCTGATGGATCAAAAGAGGGCACGATTTATCGGAAACGTCTATTAAAACCCGCTCGTTGTTTTAATTGTGCAACTCTTGTACTAAATCAGAAAAATGCAGAAACTCACGAGTTAACATTAAAAATGGAGATGCGTGTAGCCAGTCACGAGGCTGCAAGACAACTGTCCCGCAACCAATATAGACAATCATTTTCCGTTGGCTTTATTCTGGCTGATATTTTCTTGAAAAAACACCGTTTGGAGATGCAGTAAAGACGGATGATCAGTTTAATTTTGTAAATGTAAAAACCCTTTCCATCTTTCAGACTAGTCTTGAGAAGCAAGCAGAAGAACTGAGGAAAATAAATGTAGTAAGTTTTAATTATGAAGTGATCTTGTTGAAGTGATGAATCATTCTTCAGTGTGAATCAGAGACAACCTGAACTGAAATTGATCAAACTTCATCGCAATGTTGAAGCCAACCGTTTCCGACTACATCTTGCAGTTCTTTACCAACACTAGTACTCAAAGCATTTTTAACCATGGTTCCAATGTATTGTTCTTATTTTTAAGCCTAAGCGATTTTGATTGACCGAGGTGAAAGGCTGAAAATATTGTCTATTCGTATGGAATGTAATATTTACAGTAATTGTTTCATAGGATAATGAATCAAACAAGAGATTCATGAAGAAGATCCCAAGCGACGCACTGGGAGCTACTGTCCTTGTAGCAGGAGTAGATTTCATGGAGGAACCTATAGCAGTCTTCATAAGGTAAGTATTTGACCCCGGGGAAGTGATATGTTTGAAGTTTTGACTGACATTCGCCAAAACGAATTCGACCTGCAGATACTAGTGCTGAGGGGTATTTTGTGGTTTCTGGATATGACCGCGGTCAATATGTTGACCGACACTAGGGCTTGACGCCATCTTAACTAATGAACATTCAGTCTAACTGACCCACATTAGGATTGACAAGTGTTGGTCTAAAGCATGCTTTAAACATAAGAAAGAACCATGCATATTGATTTGTTAAACTTTAAACAGACTTTTGACAAATTCTAGATTCAATAATGCTTTTGAGATATTATCTCACTCACATTTTCTCTGGAATATTTCAGGTTTTCTGAGAGTAGATATGTCCCCGAACTGACAGAGGTGGACGTACCACTGAAGTTTGCATTTGTGCTTCTTGGCCCTATTGACAGTGAGTCGGTGTACAAGGAGGTTGGGAGATCTATGGGGACACTGTTTGCCTGTAAAGTAAGTTTACAGCTTATCCTGTTATCCAAATGCTAAATGTTTTAATTTCTCAAAAATGTATGACCAGTTTCATCACTTCGATGCATATTTCAGAATTTCCAACGCAGTATTCTCAGTGCCAAGACGAAGGATGATATCCTAAAAGGAATCACAAGTTTTATGGACGATTCAACTGTTTTACCAGCATCAGGGTGGGACCACACTATCCGCATAGAACCACCTGCTAATATATCTGAAAAGGTAATTAATGTGACAAAATGAAAAGATGCACAAATGGGCGCTGGAATAATATGACATTGGATCATTTTCTGTTATGAAAGAAATACCAAACCCCAAATTTGTATTCATGAATATTAAAGCTACATGTAGATGTTTAGTTTCGAAATATCACTTTCTTCGATATTAAACATTTGATTTTCAGACATGGACGCACTCGTTCCATGACACACATGAGATCACAAACGCCGAACACGGAGACCCAACACTGAAAAGGACAGGAAGGTACATTTCCCCTCTCATATTTTCCTCTCCTCGACTCTAGCCTCAGTTCATGTGACTAAAAGGTCAAAAGGATTCTGCGTGTATCGGATTGGAGATGTGAAGATTTCTCTCGAAATAGATAACAATGCAGCAAATACTAGATATAGTAGAGCGATCTCGCCCTTTGAAATGGCCCAAACTATAAAGGTAAACCATTATTATTCTCCACTTGCAGGTTATTTGGAGGGTTAGTGAATGATATCAAACGAAAGGTAAAGCATTATGTTAGTGACATTAAAGATGCTCTCCACATACAAACACTGTCTTCACTATTTTTCATCTACTTCGCCTGTTTGTCTACTGTTATTACATTTGGTGGCATGATGGGGGATGAACTGAACAATCACATGGTAGGTGTTTCACATAACAAATATATATATATACATGTATAAGATATTATTGACTCTTAATTATGAAACGCTCAACACTCCAAACTAGGCTCAGCCCTTTTAGCCTAAAGGTCGTGAGTCGCGTGATATTCTATATCAAAACTGAAAACATATCGAAGTCATAAAATGATGTATATGAAATAAATCAGCTCAAGTATCAGTATCGTTCATGTTAAAAAATAATTTACATAATATGAGTGATACATATATATATATATATGGTTATTTATAGGCAGCAATTGAAGCAATGATGGCAGCTGGAATTTGTGGCGTGTCTTTCGCAATTTTTGCAGGCCAGCCTTTGATAATACTTGGATGTACGGGGCCGATCCTCGTCTTCGAGACAATTCTATACAACTTTGCAATGTAGGTAAACAACATATTCACATACATATTTCTTCACTTTCATAGAAATGAGAAGTTGAACTATGTGTCTTTTTAGCAATGACCATGTATGTACGTCTTACAACTATATTTTTAGTGTTGAGTTTGGGGTTTAGGTTTTTACGTCTCTCCATTCCATTTTGATAGCTCCATAAAATTTGGCATAATATCTTTTATAAGCCCTTTTTGACTTGGTATGTTTTCTTTGTTTGTTCTTTCATAGAATTGATCATATATATTTTGCAATTTGGTTGTGTTTACGGTATGAGACAAATTGGAATTTTGCAATATCATAATTTACATCTGAATTTGTTCTTCCAGAGATAATGGATTAGCCTACATGAGTTTCAGGGTTTGGGTAGGCATATGGACCTCAGTTGTCCTTATCATAATGGTTGCATTCGACCTGAGCGTAATGGTGAAATATATCACACGATTCACAGAAGAGGGATTCTCGTGTCTGATCTCCTTAATTTTCATAGTAGAAGCCTTCAAGAAAGCTATAGGTGTACAGAAGAAGTATAAAGTCAATCTACACCCACATGACGAGCTTGATTACAATTGCTCGTGTTTAGAACCTGTTGTAGATGTGAACCCAGGAACAGATGGTCCAATGTACAACACAACCGATATGACAGCTGATGTTAAATCAAAAGATACTTACAAAACGGATCCCCTTGGGCTATTAGGAGGAAACGCCAGCATAGACTTCAGTAGCCTGCCCACTAAGTATTGTAAGACATATGGCGGGGTTTTATTTGGAAGTGGATGTGACACTCCTCATTACGTTGCCGATGTGTTTCTTATGTCGTTCCTTTTGTTTCTGGGCGTGTTTATCATTGCTATGTCTTTGAGGAGCTTCAGAACGACACAGTTCTTTCCAAACATTGTAAGTGTTCTTACGATAATTATCACATTTGTGACATATGTTCATGTAAATGTTCATGATTTTATATATATAATATCGATTGCACTACATGTATATATTAAAGCATTCACAAACAATAGACTGCACTGTTTAGATGACGTTGAAAATTTGTTGAATACAACACAGCACACCAGGATGACAAAAGATGTAATTTAAAGGGACAATACCGGAAATCGGGAATAATTCCTTAGAAAAACTTCAAAATAAATCGTTGGTGCCTCAAACCTGCCCCTAAGAATGGCTACGACGTGAACTTACTTTTGTCAAAATACCGGAGCCTGAAAAAAATCACTCACCTAGATATCAACGAAAGAAGTGTCAGTTTCGTTCGACTGCGAGAGCAAAATTGAAGCTGAGCTAAACGGTTTTCGTTTGTCGTAAAATTGACCTCATTTAACTGCGCCATCTGGTGAATGAATCATTGTTTCGTGTCATATGATTCGTTGTTTTGTGTCACGTGACCTACCTTTAGACCTTTTGCCACCTATCGTAAGTTAATCGAATTAAAATGAAATTTTTCGATCCAAGAAGAAAATTTGCACAAAAATTATAAACTCCGCTTGACATAATCTTTGTCACTCTATCGTCTTCTTGATGAGGCACATCGGAACTTGGGATTAATAGCCATTCAACCAAGCCACAAAAAGTATGTATATTAGTTGTTCAACATGTTCAATTGTGTTAATATTTCCCGGAACTCGGCCTTTAATGCTAAAACATTTTATTTTTTAGGTACGAAAAACGTTAGCAGATTTTGCAGTGCCAATTGCTATTGGAATCATGACCGCAGTGGACATTGTCATAGGCTTGGGTACACCCAAGCTGGATATACCGGAAACATTTGCAGTGAGTGAATATTTGCTAGATGTGCTAAGACGGTTAAAATACACAATTGGGTAAAAGTCTTTATCTGCATCATCAAATGAAGCTTCTATAGCAATTGAAATTACTAAAATTACTATTATGTAGTACATGTAATATCCTCGGAACTCAGATGTCCAGAATCCCAAATTTTGAAAATGTTAGACCCATTTTGTCCAAAAAGGCCTTTTTTGAGGCCCCATGGCCCCCTGAATCTGCCAGTGAATCCGCACCTCCTTCTTTCCGTAAAAATGAGACATTTTGGATTTTGGAGCCCTGCGTACGGAGGATACAGGGGCCAAGATACCATTTACTTTAATCCTACTTTGGAAAGAAGAGACTTAATGCTAGTATATAGTCCTGTATTTGGAGCTACTTACCCGCAGTATTAATCCAATATTACTGTCAAGTTTGCTATTGTACAACAATTTGCTATTGTATGTTCAGATGATCGGGCATCTTTAAATATTTCATGTATACACGCGTTTATGTTCACCTAGCCCACCAGGTCAGACAGGGGCTGGGTAATCAACCCAATGGGAGAGAACCCCTGGTGGTGCATACTTGCAGCCATACCTCCAGCATTACTACTTGCTATTCTCATCTTCATGGACCAACAGATCACTGCTGTTATCATAAACAAAAAGGACCATTTACTTAAGGTACTTAACTGGGTTATTGTCGTAATCATCAGCCAATACAATACCTGTAAAATAATGTCTCTGTTAATAAGAACATCACTTAAAAACTACATACTCTAATGGGTGATAAGATGAATATAAAATTAATATTAGCTATTTTGTTTTCAAGAAAGGAGCAGGTTATCACTTAGACCTACTGATCATAGCGGTTCAAGTGGTAGTATGCTCATTCCTGGGCATTCCTTATTTTGTGGCAGCCACAGTTAGGGCCATCAACCATGTCCTCAGTCTTACCAGGGAATCCGAGACATCAGCTCCCGGTGAGAAACCAAAGTTCCTCGGTGTAAGGTATGTGAAGAAATTATATGGTATATATTCGTTTTAGGATGATATAATTAGTAATCATGTAATAGTATATATGATACTCATGACATCTTGCAGATATCAACGGTACCGTATCAACATACCGTATATAGACTGTTAATGTTTCTCCTATGACTGAACATCCCATTCGCACTTACTTAAATCTATATATGTTTATATATTTTGCAGGGAGCAGAGAGTAACAGGAATATTGGCGTTTTTATTTATCGGTCTATCTGTATTTTTCACACCAGTATTGAAGGTCAGTTATTTAACTATTCTTTCGTTTAAATGTGCAGATTGCCACTTTTACGTTGCTCTTTCTGGTATCGATCTAATAGTACCTTCAACTAAAATGTTCGTTTGTGCCTATGATTTCTTATGTTTCTCTTGTCATTTTTCATAACATTTCATCACCTTGCTTTTTAGTATGTACCCATGCCAGTGCTATATGGCGTTTTCCTATACATGGGCGTGGCTTCTCTGAAAAACGTGCAGGTACAAGTAGAACACAATTTTATACACTTCGATTTCCACTCCTTTAATTTAACACGAGATGGCAACTATTACGTGACCATTGTGGATTCTAATAGTTTATTTTACAAAAGTCATAAGGAAACAACAACCCTAATAATGATCCAACGGGCAAAGAAATTGCCTTAAATGGCATCTTTAACAGTCGTTTAAGAATTTATTTCACAAGATAATGGGCCATTTGGTGTACCTTTTCAGCTCATATACGTAATTTATTATGGCCAAAGATGGTCTGTGACTCACAATCCTTATTACGACCTTTTCCCGATCGATCGAGTATCAAAATATTGCTTGAATATACAGTAAACCCTGTCTAATCCAAACAAATCTTTAACTAGCCGAAGCTGATCGGATTAGCAGTTAGCAGAAAAGTGTTCACATTGAGAGGTGTTCAGATTCTAAAGACATGTGCTCAGATAACAGGTTTTACTGCCTTTGTATCAGTCAGTCATTAGCTTCCCATCAAAGTCTTGAACAGAACTTTCGGGGATTATTGATTAAAACATTTAGCATTATTAATAATTTCCAGCTGGTGCAAAGGCTGCAGCTCCTGTTTATGCCCTCAAAGTATCAGCCCGATTACGCCTACCTAAGGCACGTAGACACGAAGAGGGTTCACATATTTACGATCATTCAAGTCATCTGCCTTGCACTCCTTTGGGTTGTTAAGAGTGTAAAGAAGATATCCATCATATTTCCCCTTATGGTATGTTCATCAATCTATTAACGGTCATTTGACCATTTTAAAAAGCTGTTATTTACCATTTACCGTCATCACTTTTGTTCGCCATTTTGTTTTTACCAATAGACTAGATCTGAGAAATAATCTTGATTTATGTCATTAAGAATTCAAAATTTGAGGTTATATCAAATTTGAAGTCTACCTGTAATATTATATCAAGAATTGTGGTTTTGAAAAGCATTCATCAACTTTAAAAATAGTAATTTTCTTTGAAAATGTGACTTCTATGTCGAGGAGACTCCGTATAGACCCCATGTGACAAAATCACAAAAAGTGAAATATCTTTTCTTATATTGGACAGATAACATTTTCTTTGCTGGACTTTTAATTTGTAAAACTATCATATACATAAAGGTAATATGAACCTTTTACGATCTGGAGGAACTCTAGCGCAAGCCACAAAGAAGTAAATAAGGTTTCATAACTATATTGTACTAATTCTTTGGACTAAAACCAAACTAAATGTGGTGAGCCCATAAGAAATCCCCATCCCTTCATTCATGTCTGTGATACTGCCATGGATAATGTTTTAATTTGGCCAACTGGTTATTTGACATTCTATTTAAGACACAGTATTTCTTATTTGAATCAAGACAGGTGTAATTAATTTCAATGATGTTATACCCATTTCAGGTGTTAGCTTTATGCTTTGTGAGAAAGTTCATGGAGAGATTTTTTACTGCAGAAGAACTGAGATATATTGATGATCCATTACCACCTGTCAAGTTGAAATGTTGTGGCAGCAAAGACAAAGACATTCGGGTATGAGTAGTCTTTGAAAATGAGATTGAGTTAAGGTGTTGTTGACCAAATTATTGTGGATTTCAAAAGTTGGTCGACAAACTAGACGTTGAGAGAATATCTGATACAAATCTACAGGGTGGGCAAAAACGTCCATATTTTTCATTTTGATATAATCTTTTTGAAAATGCATGGATTTCAATCAAATTTTAGCAGGATATGCAAGAATCAATCCTACTACAATTGTTCCTGAAATAGAAAAAATGAATATTTAGGGTTTTTTGAATACTAAAGATAAACAGACACTGTTTCCAGTTGGTGCAGAGAAAAATCCAGATTTCAGGATGATATCTGAAACGATAATTTTACAATGAGATCAGTCATGCCTTGAAGCTTTGGGAGTGTATTGAGACTAATAAGGAAGGTTAGACAGACTGGTTCAACATAAAGAAAAATGGAACTGGTCGGCCAAATTTTGGGGTGATGTTCTCTGATTTAAAAATGATGTTCTCCTCCTTTTAGCCAATAAGATTACCCTCCTATCACACCAAACTAGTTCTTACGCGTTCTTGCCAATCCTACGAAAACGTCGTAAAACGGGCTCAATCTGGCTGTGGTCGGGAAATATGTCTATAATTAGCTACTTCGTTCATAAACAGTCTTCAATACGTCCATCTCATTCACAGTTCGTTCAGGTCGCACTACGTCGGTGCGCAACGTCGTATAACGCGCCCTAGTGAGAACTTGTTTGGTGTGATAGTAGGGTTAGTAATGCATTAATCTGAGTCTTGAAGGACATTGAAAAAACAAGTTCTTTAATATGTGGACTCAATCAAGCACCACAATGATCTTTCTGCCACAAATAACAACTTAGAATAGCTTTCCCTGTACAGACAGATTTTCCAAAATCATATTTTTTTCCTTCTAAAATTCAAATTGTTTAATTTACTTTAACGCTCTCTCCAAGTGTTTTCTCTGACAATATGAATAATATGCTAATCTAGCACTTTAATTTGAGTAATGACTAATGTCTGTTTATCTGTATCATTCAAAAAACCCTGGAGCTTCGTTTATCTAATTTAGGGAACGATTATAAAATCGATTCCTGTATATCCTGCAAAAGTTTCTTTGAAATCCATGAATGTTCAAAGAAGTTACAATCAAAATAATAAATGTGGACGTTTTTTTGACCCACCGTGTAAATGTTCATCAATAAAACCTTATGTTATTATTTTTTTTATTTACTCATTAATCTTAAGTTGACAATAATTGTTTTACAATCATCATCAGAGAACTTCCAGGTATTAAAATTACACTTTTTTCCAAATACCACCAAACCCATAGCCTTGCCCAAGTCGGTCTCTTACTTATCTGATTTCTATTCAGGTAATAATTCAGGATCAAAATAAGTAAAAAAAAACCGACGTAGGCAAGGCTACCAAACCCCGTATACTGATAAATTGATTCTACTTTTAACTTAAATGATATCCGTTCCTTTCCCATACCCATAAAATATACTGTACTTATGATAACGATTGATTTTTTGTATTGACAATACGAAAAATCTATTTCTCCCATGCCTTGGTATAGGAGTCAAATGACGCAAATCTTCCATCCTTATATATTTATCGACACCCATTAATCTCAATATCGTGATAAAGGTGAAAATGTAAACAACATTTATTGATAAAAAATTAGACTCTGTTTGCAACCAATTAATTTAACATCCACATGTCCAGCTTTATTTGTTTGTTATTATTGCATCTTGAAAAATTATCATTCAAGTAATTCAGCAATTAAATTTTTAGATCGAGAACGAGAAAAAGGAATTGATGGAAATTGTCACAAACGGGAATGACACAGAGATGAAAAGGTATAGATTGAATTCACACTAAATAATGGCCTAGTTGATAGAAATGGGCACAGCTTAAGTATGTTTAATGTTGGTTTACGAAAACCAAATGTTTCATTTAATCAGTCATAGGTTTATGAATATTGAATTTAATTTCAGGCGGAATAACAACAGCAGAAGCTCCACTCACAGAGTTAGTTGCTAAGCCATTTCCAATTATTGACCTAGTATAAGTCCAGTATAAGTACTGGAATACAGTATATATTTTTTAAAAGCACCAACTGAACTTAACGCTACCAGTTCGTGTATGACGCTACAGTGCTCTGAGAGTTACAAAAACTACAGTCACCGTAACGGCTACCCTGCTTTGATGATAGTGTTCAATATCGCGTATGGTATGAGTGACTTTAGGTACATATGCTAAGAAATTCACACATAGCTAGGCAAGGTGTGTCCGATTCTAGCCAATCAGCACAGAGTGTTCACATTATGAACAGTGTGTGAAATATCAATAACACATGCAAGGTCACTAGTTAAACAGTTGTCATGTGATGAATGGACTTTACACATTGGATTTGATGACACATTGGATTTGATTTTGATCTGTCAACTTGACCCTTTGCAAAACATTTCATTGAAAATGTGTTGTTTTAGTGATTTCGTTCCTTTTCGATGATTTTGTAGAAAAATTGCAATGTGTGAAAAGAATTTAAACCCAAGACTCATTGCATTGTAGCTGCTTCATTCTACCCAGGCGCTGTTTCCTAAATTTTGCATTCCTGCTGCGTGGGAACAACACCTTCATGGTATGATTCATTAAACAATGCACTGAGTCCAGTGCTTAAATCCTTAAATCAGTTTTTACACGACAAGCACTTAAATCCATTTCGTATGAGCAGGTAATGCAACAACACAAATCTCACAATTGAAAGGATTGATAGAATTTGACGAGAGAAACAATTAAATGGAAACATTAGCTTATGAGGAACGCGAACATGAAATGATTTGGATCCCGGGATTTGGATTCTCTTTACTGTATATACTAGTCATATAAATCCGACCATCGTATGCTTTATTTGTCATTATTTTTTGATAATTTGGATATTTATTTTTTGTTATTTTCTTGCACACTAGGGTCGTACACACTTCCCGGTTGTAAATTGAGGGAAATGCTTTCCTGGCCTGTTTAGGCAACCAAAATCACAAAAATTATGTAGATAGAATATGCTCTTCATCGATAATGTATTTAATCCTACCTTACACACGTCAAACGCTTGATAATTGAAGAAGTATAAGAATTTTTCTAGAAACAAATTTTTTCCCCATGTGTAGATGCATTCTGGGTAATGATTGTGTAAAAGTAAAACTCTAGGTGAAGCGAAAAACGAAATTACAATAAATTACGGCAGCCATATTGAGATCGAGATTTCAACTCGAAAAAGTTTATCATCGTCTTATGACAATTGAATCGCCTTCTCAGACACCAAGGAGGGTGAAGAAACCGAAAACAGATATGTTGGTAATAAATAATTACGATTTCGTTTTGGTTGCATGGTTTCACATTTAGACTGTATTCAGTGACCTTGAGTGACCTTGAGAGCCATATTGGAAATTGGCACTAGAGGCAATCTGCGCGAAATTCCATTTTTTGGTTCGGTTTTTGGCGCATGCGCTTTAAATCCAGCAATTTAATTGGTTCAAATTATTATAACGCATGCGCAATTAATAACTTATAAGAACATTTAATTTGAGATAGATGTCACTTACGTTCATTATTTCACAGTAGTCCCTACCCATGATGCACCATATAGTGCGGGAATATTTTTGTTTAGTGTCAAAACAAAAAGTATACACCCAAAACAAATGTCATGACATAATATCAACCTGCCCCGGATTTGTAGACGTGTGTTGTACAAACTTAAACCGACCGATGGCAGAAAAGCACTTTGAATCATGGGAATGAAGTACTTCCTTTAATGAAAAACCGAACCAAGTAAAAACCGAATCTCGCGCAGATTGTCCCGACTCGAAATTGGTTCAAACATATACGAAAATGATTACATTTCTTCAATTATCAAGTGTTTCCTGTGTTTAAGGTAAGATTTAATACATTCTAGTTGAAGCATTGGATCCATTATCTTATCTGTGTAACTTTTGTTGGGCATAGAGGGCAGAAAAGCATTTACCGCAATATACAGGCCTTAATATCCTCGACGCAAATGTTGAAAACAAAAATAAAAAACAAATATCCAAATCGTCAAAAAGAAACGTGAAACAACAACATTAAGTCGAGTTCACTTGACTATGTATATACGAGACATTATACATGTACATAAACAAATAAATATAAACTGACGTATAAAATATAATATGTAAAATACGTACATGCTCGTTCACAAGGATGAAGCAATACACTTTTGCCCATAATCATCACAATATTATCTAAATTTTCAAACGTTCACCTTACTGCTTATATTTATTCACAAACATTCAGATTACGGACAGTCATATGTTAGATTTTGACTATTTTCTGAGGATTTAAACAGGTGTATATGTTAGGCCAATGCATTATCTCCAGGAAAAGCACTCATAGAGATGATAAAATAATTTTCAACTTTGAGACAGGGGAGATGCAAACAACCCACCCATGAAATGTTGTCCTGATTTTCAACACCTTCCACCCATGCTTTTTTCAATTTTTGTTGCATTAATATGTTGCGTTTTAAGACACAGTTACACCCTTTAAAGGAATAAGTGAGATTCGATAAAGTGGAAAACAATATTTTCCATATCATTTTCCCATAGGGAAAACTCATGTGATCCATTGCTTTCAGCTAATTTTGGTCATCCATAATGGATATCTTCAAAACCCCTAAAGGAATTACTTATTCCTTCAATGGGTTTAATTGTGTGTCAAAACACAAAGTATCGATGCATCAAAAATTGAAAAAGCAGGTGTGGAAGGGGTTGAAAATAAGGACAACATTTCAGAAAAAAATGCGGATGGATAGTTTGCATCTCCCCTGTCTCAAAGTCGAAATTATTTCATCATCTCTATGAGTGTTCTTCCTGTAAGTAATGCATTGACTTAATATATGCTCCTGTTTAAATCCTGAGAAAATAGCCAAAATCCAACATATGACTATCCGAAATCTGTTGCGCTACTTTCCCTCCTTCTTTGTACAGGTAACGCGTACTTCAAAATACATTTACATCTCTAAAATGACACTTACCTAGATGGAAAATTATGTCAGGCTTCCGCCGTGTGCTTGAAATAGCAATATGAGGATTTTATAGGTCTATATTTTTTTGTTATTATTTGAATCAATCAATCAATGTCAAAGTTATAACACTTTTATGTTAAACCAATAGAGGAAGTAGCGATTTGTATCTTGGATTCACCTTGAGTCAAACCACCCCCAGAAATAACCTCGTTCAAGATACAATTAAATAAACCAAGTTAACACATTCTATGTGTTTATTCCTCATTGGGTATTTTATTGAATCGACGTTGCGTTTCATCTCCACAATTATACACATTTTATCCAACATTTATCTTTAATCGCTTTCGATTAAGAGTCCATTAAACGTACACGATTTTCTAATTATAAGGCTACGCTGTGGTAGCGGCGAACGATGCGCATCAATCATATTTAATTTAATGTTCCAAAGAAAAATTTCACCGGTCAGTATCAAGAGAATGTAACAGCCGCTACCTTGTCTCAAAATGGCGTACTTATAAATTTTTCAGTATTCATCGAAGTAAAAACTTGATTTAGACACTGGACTTTAACATTCGATCATGTCAAGGATGTAGAAATCCACAATCTGATAAATGGTCTCTAAATCATATGGGGTGTTGACTTTTGGCAAGCAACCGAAGATACCTCAAGAAAAGCCGGAGATTGCCGAAGCTTTTCTTTGCAAACGAAGTTAGCCGAGGGAACCACGAATGTGAAGAGGACGTCTCTAATTGGTCAAAAATAGGGGCTCGGCATTCTCCGTCAGATTGAATCGGCAAAATTCGGTTGTATGGCTTACCTTCGGTTGTATGGCTTACCTTCGGCTGCATGGCCCAACCTCGATTGATTGGAAAAGATGCTGTCCCAAATCATATGTGAACGCCATGATCCAGCGATACATCCTGCCACTTGGTAGGTAACATAAGATTTGAAAGATTTGTTTCGACGTTTTGGCAGAATATGGTTCTTTCCTTTTCGTAAAAACATTGACCATACCATGCAGATATATCTAGTATCACTACGTCACAACGTTTCGTCTGAACACGGTAAAAACCTCCCAAACCTCTAGTTTATATAATTCTAACTCTATCATATTGAAATATTGATTAGATTAACAATACATTTTTATACATCATCCAGACACTACAGTTTCCCAAATCAATGAAAGAATTCCGAGAAATCAATTTTAAGTATACGACGTAAAGGAGGAATTTCATTTTAGATTAATTAAACGTCGAAATAAATGAGTACTTACAAATCTTCCGCGAAAAATACTGGGTATAACGTCGTTTCATTTTACGCTACATTTGGTAAGCGGAATATGCCATATTAGTATATGCGCGGTATTTACGATATGGGTCAATATGCCATACTCACCTGCGGAATATGGCATATCCTGCAGGTGAGTATGGGTTATTCCACAGTGAATATGCAATAAATTTATTTCAGTGAATACCCGATATTCATTAGCGTATATATACGTAATACAGTATATCATACTCACCTGCGAAATATGCCATATTCCCCAGGTGAGTATGACATATTCCACAGGAGAGAACGTGATACAGATAGCCTTAATCTGATTGGTCGAGAGAATCTACTCAAAATGCAAAACTATACTGGCTTTCCAGTATTGTTAGTCTTGAAGCACTAAATAACAAGATCATTATTTGGAATGTTGGAATTTGTCTCGTCGTATAGGTGTTTTATACTTTTTTGGTCCCTACTTACATTCGGTTTTACTGATTTAACATTAAAGTGACGCAGTATTAAATTTTTTCTTTGTCTAGAATTTCTGATAGCCTAAGCTTCTTAAGACCAATTGTACGAAAATGAAGATGTGATAGAAGTGTGTAAGCACGCGTGGTTAGAGGTGGTAAGATAATCAAACAATTAATTTGTCTCAGACATTAACACCAGAAACAATGTACGCTGTCGTTCTAATGTCGCATCCACTTTGTAGGCTTGTGCAATGTGTATATAATTCAGTTCAATGAAACAAATGTGAAATTGCAAAATATATCCATTAGTCCAGACTTTAAACTTTCTATTTTGTACAACTAGGTAATTCGCAGTTTGCACTTAAAGGCAATGAATAATCCTAATATGTTACATAGTGTGCTATTTGAAAAATATAATCAGGAAATGGCAGGTATTATCTCTGAACCGGATTTAACGTACAAAGAAAGTAAAGAGCGTTCTTGTATCATTGTCTTTAATTTCATTACGTTTATTTAGTAATTATGTCACAGGTTTTTGATTCATCCCAAGCATGCGACCTTCTCAACGTCACCCTGACTTTATTAATTTCACAATTCATGTAAGCTTAAGGACAGCCCGTTACGGTGAAGGTGACGGAGTCTTTAATTTAAAATGTACAGCATGCGCTGCTTCATTCACGCCTACATAAGTAATAACATGGATGCTGACAAGGTGGGAGTTGGGGCGGCTTTCAAAGATGTTTCAGCCCAAAATGAGAAAATCTTTTTGGCTAGTCTCAGGTTGAGAGACAGTGCCCATACATCTAAAACAATAACAGAGTCGTTAATAGAATAGAATATAGGGATTTTACTATTTCGATTTTATGAAGCTACGGTCGCAGTACGGCCGCCGTAGATACACGTCGCACGAAACTGGGGATAATTAGCGTAACATTATGGCGTCAAAAAAACAACAACAAAAAACAATGAGCAGTATATAGGGCGCAAATAGCCTTACAACGTCAAAAACGACAAGCGTCACATTTTTTCAAGTTTAGTCAACCTAAAAATAAATAGAGGATATCCTATGATTTATGAGTGATATGATTTTTATCCACGAATGGATATGATATCTGCACGAGCGAGCGTAGCGAGAGAGTGCAGATATCAATAACCATGAGTGGATTAAAATCATATCACGAGTAAATCATAGGATGTTCTTTTTATTCCATAGTTAAATAAAGTATTTTATTCCATAGTTAGCATGATATTCATAGGATAACATGTGAAAATAAAAACGGTATTTTTGGAATCAGTGGTAAAATATGATATTTTTGACAAATTTTTACTTAACCATAGCATACGGTTTTTTAGCCATGACATACGACGTCGTATGCGATGGTTTATGGATTTTTGCTACTTCAGACTCAAAACGAGGCTAAGTGTCAACATCGCCGGATCGTTTGGAAAATTCGAATTAAATGACTTAATTTCCGACGATTCTGATGATGACTTTAACTATGGAATAAAAAGAACATCCTATGATTTACTGGTGATATGATTTTAATCCACTCATGGTTATTGATATCTGCACTCTCTCGCTACGCTCGCTCGTGCAGATATCATATCCATTCGTGGATAAAAATCATATCACTCATAAATCATAGGATATCCTCTATTTATTCCATAGTTAGCATGATATTCATAGGATAACATGTGAAAATAAAAACGGTATTTTTGTAATCAGTGGTAAAATATGATATTTTTGACAAATTTTCACTTAACCATAACATACGGGTTTTTAGCCATGACATACGACGTCGTATGCGATGGTTTATGGATTTTTGCTACTTCAGACTCAAAACGAGGCTAAGTGTCAACATCGCCGGATCGTTTGGAAATTCGAATTTAATAACTTAATTTCCGACGATTCTGATGATGACTTTAACTATGGAATAAAAAGAACATCCTCTATTTATCCTCATCTAATCATGACAAAATTCACAGGGTAGCAAGATCTCGAGGACATTATTTCTATAATGTTTTGGAATTTTGAAAAACGGTCAAGAAATCCACTTGGGGCGTTAGTAAAAATTGTTATGTATGGAATTTGTGGTACAAAATCGATGTGTCACATTTTTTTCAAGTGTCGAAAACCAGCTCTTATTTTGATATTATTTGCAAAATAAACAAACTGGTTATGGTATGAGGTTCAATATCTATCCGCCAAAAGGTATGACCCCTATATAGTCCATTTAAAAAACCGTGGTATTGTTCTTAATAACGCCATAGTTGGCTTCTAGGGTACCTAGTATGCCACTTTTTCAAAAATAGTTCCGACGTGAGCATGTTTACTACGCGTTTGCCCGTCATATCAGAATTGGGGAAGTGGTAGCAAACGCGAGTTACAATAAATGGACGATGATATCTCAAAAAGTAACCTGACTCCCTATAATTTGATGTAGATCAATCGAAGCCCTATATGAACAGGTACATTTTGATATATAACACTATGGGGGGTAAGCGTTTTATAGTTGGTCACGAACGCCATATGTGCAAACTATTGTTATGAATTTTCGAATTTGGTGTTGGATTACGGTACTCATACCTTATTGTTTTGTAAATTTCGCCATGACAATATCGTGCAGTTAATTTTTTTTCAAATCAGACCTAAATTAGAAGGTTAAATGAAGGTAAACTTATTGCTCGTACCATTCGCCTTCAAAACCTTACACGATTTTGAAAAATTTAAAAGCGTTCGTATAAGATAATTTGAGCTGAAGCCGTTAGGAATTGTGACGTCATAAATGCACATGTTCCATTAAACAGGCAATACGCCTATTTTTGAATGAAAAAGGACAAAATATTGTTTGAGACATGTCAATCACACAGCCAATCAAATATGATAAAAACTTTTATTTGGGATAATACTGAAGTGAAAAAAAATTACTTGCATAGAAAACAGCATTTGAAGTTCAGAGATTGAAAAAAGTGAATTACCACTTTTCACAAATCGTGTATGTTTTAAATAACTCTTGGATTAAAAGATGGCATATGCTTGAAAATCCTGTCAAAAATGAATTGATAATTAATGCAAAGAACAATGCCATCTTTCTATGGCATTGCTAAAAACTTGACATATATAAATTGATAGATCAAAAATATTTTGTCATGATCAAGTGTCAACTTTGATGTGGTCTGTTTGAGCTTTTTTTGGTGTCAAATGAAAGATCGGGTACTTATTAATCCATTGGAAATACTATGAAGATCAAAAGTGAGACTTCATTTACGCACTTTGTCCCTTTAAATATATTGTGAAATTCAGTTGGATTTTGATCATTATTTCAAAAGGTATCCCAATTTCAACGAGCCCTGTAAGCGTAAAGTGTTACGTCTTACAGCGTATTTGACGATGTGGGGTATATTTAACTTTAAAAATATGTTGGATCCCATCAAAATTTTGAAGGAATAATAATTTCACTGAAATGCGAATAAAAAATACTTCAAAATGGTATATAAGACACATAAACTTAGTTAGCTTTTTAAATAAGGCAGAGATTAACGCTCAAAGCTGAGATCAGCCCGCATTTCCCGAATTGTCCCCAGGTCCGTGCACGTCATAAGAGCAAATATGACCAAAGCTAAATACTTTAATAAGGTAAATGTACCATGTATAGATTTACCGAGGTTCTGCTGACATTAGCATATATAGCAAGTCATCTCACGGCATCCTCCGAACACAGGCTTCCGGAACCCGTACCTCCTTCTTCCAAGACGAAGGGAGGAACTTAGTGGATGATGTTTGAAAACCTGCGTTCGGGGGATGATCTCACAGGAGATACTATCAAATAACTCCAGCCAAAGACATATAAAACAATATGTCTCTGTTTCAGCCCATGGTCAAATCAGAGATGTCTCTGGACAAATTAAGTGCCCTGCGCAGACTTGTTGACAATCCTGCGCAGCTATGATATGTCTGTCATTTAGTTGTCAACAAAGATCAACATGAATAAGCAAATCCAGCTTTAAGTTTAGCTTTTAAGCTGATTTGTCTATATAGATTAATATAGTTCTCTCAATCCATCTCTTATTTAGGGCATTTTAATTCATTCAACAAAATGACCAGGATGATGGCAAGATCACTGTCGTTATTAACGACATTTACGGAAATTCCCAAATCCATGCACATCATATTTGGAAACGGGACTTTTGTCAATTTTAAAACGAATTCTTGGATTGAGCCAAACTAAGCAATTTGTGAAAACAACATTTCATCAGTTAACCTTGTGCAATCGAATTCCTATGTTACGAGCTAATAAGAGACTACACGATAAGTGCTGAACTTGCTATATTCCCTATAATTTTAGTGTTGCCCATTAATCATTTACGAGAGAAATTTGGCCTTCATATTGTGTGACCCTTCATATTTATAGACCCATGGTATGTTTTTGTAATAGAAATCACTGATTCAAAAAGCTCAAATGGTGTATGCAATGGTTTCATGGAATGATGAATAAGCGATGCACTTTGTGATACAATTTCCATAAAAATGCTTAAAGTAGACTATTGGGAATGGCATCTAACAACGGATTTGGGATATTCTTAGTCCGCTTGATTACATGAAATGGCATATCAGCGAAAGAGAAATTAAATTAATTAAAAGCTTTTGATCAATGACATATATAGTATAGTTATGTAGTACTCCCTTACAAATGAAACATGAAACATTCTTTAGCCATCATTTACTCATTATAGGAATTTTGGAAGCAAAAATTTGAAAATGTTTTCCATACAATCCTTTAGGTTCTGAAAAAAAGAATTAAAATATTTGATTGAAGATACTGAAATATCCAAAAAAGAGAAGGCACCTTAGAAATCGAATGAATATCCTCAGATAAAGTCAGAGCGCTAACTATATTGGATTTTCTGAGAATACTGTCGCTAGACAATATTCATGCTATGAAATAATGAGGGAAAAAATTGGGAAAATGTTGACAATTTTTGAGAACGTATTCTCGTTCAACTGCCCCCACCCTCTCTATGCATTACCGCTCTGATTGAGTATTCCTTATGAGCACACTTAAACTCCCATCAGATCCTCGTAAACAAGGGTAGTTTTCAGTGACCGACAACAAAAACCACAAGTTTGTAAAAGCTACTCGAGTGATTGATTGAAAGCGTTGATTACGGCTGGAGATCAGCGAAGCATTGATGTGGTCACAACGTTATGGCTAGCGCAATATTATCAAGAGATAATGCCATAATTTGAGCAAAGAATGCATATACATCGGCAGATATATTGCGACTGTTTAAGGGGATTGGATTCTGGAGATCGTTCAGTTTATCGTTATTGAGATGATCTATAAACAACTTTTGCACACTTTAAATCGGAATCGACAGGAAAATTAATCCAATCAGTGATATGCTCGTAAAAGCGCTGTCACTGTGATCCTGGATTCCTTATATGGGGGTTCCGTCGGCGTTCCGTGTTATGCAATAAAAGTGAAATCAGGAACATAAATTTTCCATTGCAGCCTCAGAGATAAAGGTAGGTGGAACTCAAATTGAATATGTTTGAAAACAATTTGTTGTAAAACTTTGGATGATACTTTTGAAGTATATTCATGATAATAAGTATCGATAAGTTAAGATTTTTCTTCAAATTAGAAATAAGTAACATTTTACTATTTCGTCACGATGTATTAATTCAAAAGTAAAAAAGATTAAAACAATCAAAAACAGTTAATCAAACAAACAATTAATAAAACTGGAGTTTAATTACAAATAAATAGCCAAAAAACAAAGTTAGATACTTGTTTTTCTTACCAATAATTATTTTGAACAAATTGTTCAATAAATGAACCCGGCAATCTAAATCTAGGGGAATTTGTTTTATTTCGTCATATTTTAGTTAGCATCTAAATAGCAGTGAACTGACTGTCATTCCCATTGGATACATTTGCATTACAGCATTTTTAGAAATTGCAAATGAAAACAACCAATTCATTCAGCCTTAGATACAATACTGTTGGGGAAGTTTAAGGGGGAGGGGTGACTTGAGGGTTGTATACTTAAACACTTGATCTGCATTTTGTATTCTTTGCAGGATTCTAATAAAAGTAACTCACGATGAATTTGGGACTAGTCCTCGGCTGTTTTGCTGCATCACTCTTTTACGTGGTTAAAGGTAAATATAATCATTTCAATTATTATATACTAGACACAACCCACACTAATACAGTACATTATACAATTGATAGAAATGATATTTATTTCTTATGATATTTCTTTCTTTCTTTTAATATCGTATTGCTTCCTTTTTTGATTTTACAAATTCAACGCCCTGTGTAGACATATCCCGCATTTAGAAAGAGATAACATTTGCACATCACATTGTCAAGAAAATGTTAACCACTCTTAGCAAAATGTGAAAAGCTTATAAAATCTGTCAATGAGGAAGAATAACGATGCATCACTTCCGTTTATAACTAACATAGGCGTCTGTTTATCCTTTATTGAATTAACTCTCATTAGAAACGACATGTTTCAAAAGTACACACGATCGTAAACAAAGTGTTATATCTTTAGTATAAACTTTTTTGTCTATTGAAATAACTCATTGGGTATAACTTATTTTTACGCATTTTCGGAACTCTTCCGAAGTATTAGCCTTGCCCAAGTCGGTATTTTTTTACTTATCTGATCTTGAATTATTACCATAATAATAGAAATCAAGATAGTAAAAGAGACCGACTTGGGCAAGGCTACCGAAGTATAGGATAAAAGACATATACTAATAACATAAATCTTTGGTTCACAATTTCAGACTCATACCGCATCATGAATTATCATATGCATTACGATGCAAACATTCCCCTAAGTATAATCAAAATGACTTACCAAAATATTATCATTTACCAAAATATTACATTAAAGGCCCCATATAACGTTATTTTGGTGTCTTGCCCAAGATCAGCATATGTGAAAATTTTCTTTTAAAATCGTGAATTTACTTATTAAAACTAAATTCTTAAAGGTTACACGTATCTTTTAATAAACGATAGTTTGCACAAATACATATAGCATTCATCCTCGCGTATCGAAATTAAGAAAATTGGTTGATAAACAAGCACGTTCAATGAATCACCAATGCATGGAAGCGGTACAGAGAAAAAATCATTTCAAAATTCTAGTTCTCGTCGAAACCAATAATATTCAAAACATGAATTATTTCGTTTTTCGACCAATAGTTACACAATCAACATTGGTTTATTTTCGAAGTTTAGAATATTTAAAAAATATTGACAAAGAGAAAAAATTTCAATCATTTTCAAAATGTTTTTGCGCCTGAGTGATCATGATGATGTCACATAGCCTGCAAATTTTTAATATGCTATAAATATTACATTTTATTATTGAAATAGTGTGATCTTTGTTCAGTCTTTGCTATTGTGTAATTACACTGCATACTGGAATATTTGATAATTAAAAAGTTCTTATAAAATGTTAGGTAAATGTTCCAAATACATATTTTTAAAAATTCACAATATTGATAAAATGCTGTTTTAAATATACAGAAGACTGTCATTGCTACAAATAAAAATGATACTGTATGCAAGTGAGATTTGACTGAAATAATGAATGGATAGTGAAAAATAGTGACTTTTAACTCAAACGATAGACATAAACGACTTCTTGACAATATTAATAGCTTTTGGTGGGTATTCGCCATATTTCTTAATTCCATACATACATCCACAAATGTTAAAACTTTGTTCTGACTAATTTTCATGAAATTTTGAATATACCCCTTTACATAGAATATATGTAAGTTGTACCATTTTTATTTGCTCACCTTGTAAAATAACATGACGGTAATTTTATTGTTCTCTCTTTACTGTATGCCTATTCTTATTGCTAATTTGTATGTATGTGGATTATCCTCTTCATCTACCTTATCTTTCAAATACAGAAATGACAAAATGAGCGAGTTTTATTGTTCTAGATGATATAAAATCAGATAATCACTAGTATAATCGAAGGCTACTAAACAACTAAAATCACTACACATGTCTTCATAACGCAGATAAGCGGGTATGTTATAATGAAAGTAAAAAGGGAAAACACAACAACAAAATGTTACTCAGTTTTTTAAAACTTATTTTGGCACAGAGATAATGATTAGTTTCGGATAAAGCATGAGTACTGGGTTTTAGCAATTTTAATTAGCTCCCATGATACACTTTTGTCAAAAGGAAACGCACACCCACGCAGAATAATTTCAAATGGCAATCCTGCTATGAATCCTTATCTAGTTTTATACACCATCCACTGAAAAATATTTTATTTGATTGTGATATTTCGGTACAAATTGATTAGAACCAAAGTAATAAGTATTTTCGTATTGAGTGTTTGGCAATCGTGTATGGCTCCTCCAAGTCTCCTCACTGATATTAAATTTTATTAATAGATATTGCTAAATTGATATGGTTTATAGTCCCTCTGTTTTATCTTTCGGAAAGCAGAAATGACGAAATGAGCGAGTTATGTCAATTTGTTCTCCGTGAAATAAAACAGGATAATCATGCGTACAACCATAACAAATAAAATACACTTTACAAATCTTTATTTTACTCTTGTGAGTAAACACAGATTATTATAGAATTTATCAATCTAATAAGCGATCTGTTAAATCAGTTCCTTAATTCAAAGTTTGTCCCATGGTGATCGTACTTAAGTAATTTAACAGAGTAAATCTTGTAATACCATTTTTCACCACACCGCCATTGTAAATAATTCATGAAATGTTCCTCCATTTACGAAAATGATGACATAAATTGACGACATAAATGCTTTTTCTAAACAACAAACCGGATATTTAAAAAGTTCATTGTTGTTTGTGTTTTTCTAAGCACTTTTTAGATTTGGTTTTAGACGGGATTGATATTATTAGGATAGTAGGATTACTTTTTTTTCTAAAATTGAACTAACAAACTAACAAACAAATACGTACTGATCGAAATATAACCACACCGGTCAAGGCCTGAGAGAAATGTGCGTGGGTGTGAAGATAAGACGCTTTGATGATAGAGGATCTCCTATATGGGAATCCCAAGGGAAACTACCTAAAACGTCTATAGAACCATGATTCAATGAATTTGACTTATCGGCATATTGCAATATTTTCATTTGATTAACATCTCCTAGCATCAAATGATCACGATGGAATTTGTATAAAGAAAATTTATTGATAAATATTAATAAAGATTAGTTTTATCATGACAATGGGTTTCCACCAAGCTAACTTTGCTTTCCAGTCTCATGTAAATCGATTGCTTCTGATTTATTAGTCTTACTTCAAGACCCTGTACCCCTCCCCCTATCTACTTTACAACTGTTGTTTAAGAGGGGGTGGGGGGGGGGTCAAGGGTCTTTGACCAAGATTATAGTGATTCATATATAATAACCTCTTGCCATTGATCCTTACCATCTCGATTTCAATTTTGCCAAAAACTGAATCATTACAAGATGACACAAAAATACCACCCACTAATTTTGAAATAACTTTTTCAATAATTAAGGAATCTTTGTGATTTTTTTTGTGTTCAATGAAGAAAAGATTAATATGCTTGCATATAACCCTACTATCACACCAAACTAGTTCTCACTACGTTCTCGAAAACGGGCTTCAACTGTGTACGAACGGACTGGACGTACTAAGAACCGTTTGGGATCTATTTACAAACTTCATCGAACGTACTCGAACGGGTAGGTCCTCTAGAACTTAGGCAATGCTCAAAATGTTCTCGTGGTCTTCACGTTCTACAATTAGAACGATCGACAACGTACTAACGACGAGCTGAACGTACTACGAACGGAACCGTCGTACTTCAATCCTACTAGGGACGTTTTAACAACGAGTTGAACTGTCTGAGGACGTGTTGAGAACGAGGTAGAACTCAATTGCAAACGGGTTTAAACTGATTAAGAACGTATTTAACACTGCTTATGAACGAGTTAGCAAAAATATAGCTATCACACCAAACAAGTTGCCACTGCGTTCTTTAAAACTGGTTCTAAACTATGTGCGAACGGAATGAACGTAGTTGCAACTTTCTAAGGTCTATTTACGAACTTTATGAACGTTCTCAGACGGGAATGTGATTTTAGAATTTTGAATCGATTCAAAATTCGATTGCGACCATACCGTTCTGTTATCAGGTCATGATGACCTTCTAGACTAAGGGACGCGTTCTACGGCGTTGCACACCGACGTGGTGCGACCTGAACGAACTGCGAACGAGATGGACGTATTGAAGACTGTTTAAGAACGAAGAACATATTTCAGACATATTTCCCGACCACAGCCAGATTGAGCCCGTTTTACGACGTTTTCGTAGGACTGGCAAGAACGGGTAAGAACGAGTTTGGTGTGATAGGGGGGTAACATCAACGATTTTGAAATTAAGAGACATCTCATTTTCCGCGGAGATCGATATGCTCTTACATAAAATCACTAAAAATGTAAATCAGAAAATCTGTCTTTCTTAATTAAAATGTACCCGGCAATCGAGTCATTTGACAAAATTATTTTGGAAAAAGGGTAATTAAGACATGTTATTGATAATATATGTGTTTAAGCTCGTGAAAGCAATCCAGAAATTACTCAAATAATGGGGAAGATAGTTGTCCCAGATTTCTGAAAACTGCATTTATTTTTGAACATTTTTTGACGATTTCACTGAGATAATGCCTGGACGGAAATCGTAACTACAGGGTGATCCAAAAAACAGAACCCTCCAAAAATGAAATGATTTCTTTAATACATGTAATCATTTTCATTTTGCAGGTACAGAAACTACATTCTATGGATGACAATGTGAGACCAAATTTGTTACATAACATTCAATATTTTTCTTGTTATGGTCAATTAATAAATGTGCCCACTTTTGAAATAAAACAAAATATAAGATTTTCATGTCAACCAAAAGGTTGCACATTATATGTTTAGACCCATCACATTCATTTACTTTATTTTTAAGCTGCATTTTGTGAGTATAGAGCTTCAGATCATTAATGAGGAAGTGTCCCGGCAACTTTTAACCCATCTTGAGGTATGACTGCACCTTTTGAGTGATGTCCTGCAGCAACTGATTTCAATGCAATCGCACACAGTGCTTTCAGATGTTCCCATACCCCCATTCTTAGAAACTTCCCATTCAAGTGTTTCACAGTTCTCATTTCTTCCTCTTCCAATTCATTATCAAATATTTGACTTTGAAATCACATGTTATGCAATGCTCTTATCTGATCATTCTGCTGTCTTAATGATTTTTGGAGAATTCATCCAATAGAATTTCGTACGGCGTTTGAGGTCTTGCTCAGAGGCCTTGAATCATAGTTATCTAATGTTTTACTAGGTGTTTTACCATTGCTTATTCTTCATTTTCCAATTAAAATATTAAATGAGACTTTCATTTGACGACTTCTGTGGAATTTTCTTCTGAATTTCTTATAAAGCTCAAGTTATGATTTTCCAAAAAAGGACACATTCTAAAATCATCCATGATATCACAATTAAACAATTTTGTGAAACAACTTTAATTTGGTATTATCACACTTATCACACTTTTAGAGGGTTCTGTTTTTGGGTCACCCTGTTCACAAGAAAAGTCACAGATTCCTCAATTCTTGAAAAATTTACTCCAAAATAAGTTTGGAAAGTGGGATTTTTTATTTGATTTTGGTCATCAAAGCCTGGCAATATTTGAATCTTGAGTTTGTTCTGCTGTCTTAATGATTTTTTTGAGAATTCATCCAATTGAATTTCGCACATCGTTTGAGGTCTTGCTCAGAGGCCAGGAATTACAGTGCAGGAGGTACACATATACACGTGGTCTGATATTTTCATGCTTTTGCCTTCATCATTCCCTTATATATTTTTATTCTTAATCGACATTTAATACACACATGTTACATTCTACATTCATGAGAAAGGAAGAATGCCTAAATGTGACAAGTCAGTGTTACTCGCAGACTTCGCGGGGTAATGATATCGTATCCTTATTACCTGACATCTTCACCTTTCCATATCTAATGGTATATTCTAACTCTGAGACAAGTACATATAGGATAACTTCCTTCAAGATTATCGTTCGTACAAGTAATTCGTAAAATGGGTTCGTTGATTTGTGCTTTGCTCATCTGTGTTCTTTCACAGACGTCATGATATCCAACTAGAATAATATCAGTGTGAAGACCGGTGTACTGTTTTATTCATGCTGTGCTGTTCCGAAATCTATTAAGGACAATAGCCTATAGTGATAAGAACTAGTGGAGAAAAAACGGAAATTGACAGAAGATTTACACCCCATCGATTCAGAACTCCAAAAGTCTTTGGAATTTCAAAGAATTATTTTACATGGGCCGTTTGAATATCGACTTTGCACAGAAATACACGGCCGACCACTGGTAACAGATTTGGTTGTCCTCCATGAATGACGACTCTTTTTCTAATATGACCATACCAGACCATACCAATATCACGATTAAACTCATGAAAAGTGGTATGATTTATATACAGAGCGAGACCATAATCCCAATAAGCACGCGGTACTAACTTCGACCGTTAATTTAAAATTTTGAAGAAAAACGGTGCTGTATGAGACTCGCAATCCTTGATTTTCAAACATCCGGTAGGTCAAAAATTCAAATTAACGGTCGAAGTTAGTACCGCGTGAATAAGCCTCAATCTCTACCTCAACGGCTTTTCATAATCTTTAGCAATGTCCTTATCACGAACGTGTATTCAAGCTGGTGTTTTAAATACGATCGTGCTTTCATTGTTTATATGTGATGCACTTATCATCAAAAAGATGAAACAAAGATAATGATGTATGTGAAGATTATATTACAATTAACATACTGTAGCTCTGACCAACCGTGATTAGAGTCCATTAGGATAGGATTACCTTTTTCTGAAATATGAACTTTTGCAGTTAAAGGCTCCATTAAGCATGTCTTGAACATTTATTCTGAAACTATATAATGGACTTTTGAGAAATAATGGAATATAATTAATCGGTTTGTTTGAGTTGGATGAGTTTTGTACGCCATAAGTTTAATCCTCTAGATTCTAAAATATCTCTTAGATGAGATGTCGTAGATAAGCTAAGATATTATTTCCTAGAATGGGTATAGGGATAATCATGAAACGCAACGCAGATGAGTAGATATTTTGGAATGGAATTTTATGTACATGTTTATTATATATGAGAGTATAATTCTATTACACATCCGCACATCAGTAGCTGACATGATATACCAAAACCCAGCTAGTCAGAACACACTAAATAACACAATATGCATTCTATGTTGGTTACTCTCACCGTTCGTATTCCTTACAGCCATGTGTGTTATTTTCAGAGTAAATTTTATTGTAAAGATAATACGGCACATAAGTATGATTGAATTGAAACAAATCAAACTGCATCTTTGGACTTTCTTTGATTTAAACAACTATATTGCTTAACACTAGTCTTATTCCCCAACCTCTGGCATGAAGGTGTCAAACATTGTTTAATTTCTTATCGGAAATTCAACAACGTACGTTGCATTTCAATAAAATGATCCATAAAAAGCAAATTAATGAAAAACATCTTCAGAATCGAATGAACTGACCAATAACCAAGCTATTCACACATGTTATGTATTCTTCCGGTGACATGCAGAAATAGGTTATTGTCTTTTCTGTCACAATCACAGTTAGTATACTGTTAAAAAATTGGCTTAATTGTTTACAGTACTTAATTACCGGATCTCAAGACTGATTGTCCACTGTGTAATGGCAACAATTTCGCTGAGGTCATCTAATTTGAATGCAAGTTTTGGAGTCGGGTGCATAGCTAGCTACTCTTTCAAAATGATAACGTTCAAATATACATCTGCTCACATATATAATGTATTTACCCATGTGTTTTAATCAGAAGCAATTTTGTTCTAAACAGGAGAATGCAAGGATGAATTAAGAAGATGTTTCCAGGCACATAGCTACTTCTTCAACGTTCGATATAACGAAGTCCCAAAGACCGAAGAAGTGGGAATATTGGGAGATTTCTGCATCGCATGGCAGGTAATATATATCCACTTGCGATCTAGTGGAGAACGAGTACATTGGAAAATATAGGTGACCTGTTACGGGTGCTCCAGTATCTGAGTAAATAGGTGGAATAGAACAACAGTAACACATATCTATTCCGAGCGCCACTACACCGATCAAAAGTATTCGGATGGGCAGGCGTTTCCTTTTCAAGTTTTTTTACCATGTTAATCTATGTCAGATTAAAAATGGTACAGAAAAACTTCACATCCAGAAATAAAGCTTGTTTTAGTAACAGCACTCATTTTCCAATGTTTGAAATTGCATCCATTTCTGCATTGATCAGAAATGTCATGTTTAACTGCTTATTGAAAAATGAATTTTCCCTTTCATGTCAAAAGCTATAATTTTTCGATGAAAGAAAAAGATGAATTCCAATCTCATTTGTGTACAAGTTTTTTGGACACCCTATACATTGCCTTGAAGTGATAGAGTTTACGGTTCTATTTTAAGAACTCGGTACGGAACACGTTGTGCTAAATAAGACATGTATCATGATTTGCATTGTAGCAAATTTGTCGTATTCGTTCACTCAGTTTGCATAACCTGCATCACAACTTGACGTCTGCATATCACGTTTCCTCTTTTTATTAGTAGTTTTGTCTCTATTTTGATAAACGAAGTTATCTTGATTTTTGAAGCGTCAAAGACATTCTTTTTGATAATCTATTAATAAATCTTTCTCGATTGGCCAACGATCTTGCTTTTAAAAGGTCGGTGGCTAACGATGTCAAAGAAAAATAGAATATGATTTTGATTTAAACGATTGTTTGCCATTTCAATGTTTTTTGACAAAATAGTAATTCCAATATGAAACGCAAATGAAGTAGTCGAATTAATGTGTTTTTTCACATTAACATAATTCACGTAATCTTGTGTTCATAACCAAAACTAATGGCCATCCTGTTATTCCACAAGTCGATTGGTTATTTATGGCAATAATAAGTTAGAAAACAAGAAAATATTGTAATTGATTTAAACGAAATTCGTTCTTTTCAACCAGGGATTGCTGGATTGTTATGCCAATACTCGCAGTTGTCAGATGGGAGTAGAGAGTGACATGCGTCTGTCGGCCTCATGGCAGATGGGACATATCTTTTTCTACCGAGTAGGCGTGGCCATCAAGACGGGAGTATGCCCTAATCTCGACCTCACAAGCATCTATGGTGGCATTCTAGCTCCTCGTAAGAATCTCTTTGTCCTCTGTGTATTTTCAATATATTTATTAAAAAAATGGAATTATATTTGGAGCATGGCAATGTCTTCAATCTTCCAAATATGATTTGGTTTACAGATTATGTTTTACTACGCAATTTACATCAAGCCCAATCCTCTATTGAAGATATTCAACGAATTAGAAAGATCAACTCTTATATGTTTAGGCTCGGCAGTTAACAATATCACGAAAAGATTCCGCACTGGACTGTCTGTGTAATCATTGCAGAAATTTAGTTTTAATTATTGCCGATAGGTGACCACATTCTGGTTTTTGAACGCAACAACTAAATTAAGCAACCACTTTAACTTATTTCTACTGGTGATGTATTTTGTAAGATAAAGACTACATGTGGACTATAAAAACTTTCATTCCAGATCGAAAGATGTCATTAGTAATTCCTGAAGATTTCTATGTCTCAAGCATTTGTGCATTTATATGTATAATTACATATTCAATTCTGGTTAATCCCAACAACTAAATTAAGCAACCACTTTAACTTATTTCTACTGGTGATGTAATTTTGTAAGATAAAGACTACATGTGGACTATAAAAACTTTCATTCCAGATCGAAAGATGTCATTAGTAATTCCTGAAGATTTCTATGCTATGGATAACGCCATGGTATGTTTCCAACGCAACATGCAAGAGGCAGCAGTGGAATACGCCTTGATAATGGAAATGAAGTCGGATTTTTGCATTGCTAGTGAAGAAGCGGCAAACTTTCTAAAGCTTCACGAATTCCCCGAATGCGATGCTGTCTCTCCTTTAGCTATTCGAAACTTGATCGAGGCACCAGCAAAAGATTTCCCGCGTCTCGTCAATCTCGTCAAATCTCGAACTCCGATGAATTCTGGGATCGGAGTATGCTAGATATGAAGGCAGAACAATGAATTCTCGATGCATTTATTTTATTTAATTGGGACTTTATATTTATTTGATTTAGGCTATTCAGAAGTTGCTTTCAATTGAAATAAATAAAGATATGTTCTTGTAACGATACGTAGCAAATTATCATTTGTATTTGAATGCATGCTTGGATCCGATGACAAATCGCAACAAGTCACTGCTGAGGCCCAGGAATGAGTTAAAAATGTTTAAAAAGTCCCCTAGTGTACTGAGTTGGTAATGCGTGGTGTATACATGTATATTAATCTCTTTTACTTACATTGAATAAGAATAAGACTGATTTTTTATTAATGACTGTATACCCGGGCCTCAGAGTCACTGAATATCATCCACCACACGGCAGCTCCACCATTTGTCGAACGATGCCTCCACCTATAACGTACAGCGGATCCACCACATACCACACAACCTTACAATAAACTGATTCGGGCTCACAGTAACACGCGCATGCATATGCTCCAACGAAGGTTCCAATGATGACTAAAATGAATACAAGGCTTGTTCATGAATGTCCATTTAACCATTGATTAGATAAAACGTGCGAAGTGCAATTACTCAGATGCGAGTAGGTAGTTACCAGTTTCGCCACCAGGTGGCTGATTCGGGGGAAATAACATGGCAGGGTATTACAAAATTCCCTTAAACTTGAATATTCATCAGTTTTAGTGGTTCACTTTTCATATTACCATTACGTATGTGATAGTTATACAAATTAAAATATGTCCAGTAAAAGAAAATATTATCTGCCCAACACAAGAAAAGATATTTCACTTTTTGTGGTTTTACAGCATGGGGTCTATGGGAAATCTCCCCGACCTAGAAAACACATTTTCAAAGAAAATTAATTTTTCAAAGTTGATAAACTCTTTTCAAAACCACATTTCTAGGTGTAATTTTACATGTAGATTCCAAATATGACATCAGTTTGACTGAATTACGAATTTTTAATGACGTAAATCAATATTATTTCTACTCGCATCTAGGTTATTCACAAAAAATAAAAAACTGAACTTGTCGACGACTCAACACATATCGCACGGCAGCTCACCCACATATTACACAATTTATCCATCATTATCGCACGGCAGTTCCCCAAATGATATCCTCACCATTCATCACACGGCAGCTCAGAAAGTGAAAATAACTTAATACCCACACCTCCTCAATTTTAAATAGTTTATCATGCAAATACTAGTGTACAAAACCACGTCCTTAAATGGTAAACTCTCATTAATGAGGGTACCATATTTTAATATTGTAGTTCTTAATGTTGTAATACCTGCCAGAAATGCCTATGATATGCTTCATTCGGGCGTTCGCGCACACCCTCACTAATTTGATGACACTAGCTTCACTTGCTCCGATAGCTAGCACTGTATTATGATCTTGGTAAGAGCCCTTAGATGTGAAATATGTAGTTCCTACGACCAATAATGTTATCAAATCAATGAATCACCCTTGCTTTTTTAACAATGCAATAGCTGATTTCAAATTATAAGACGATCAGAAACCGAAAAGATCGGACAAGAATTGGTACAATGTCTCAATTTTTTAAAAAGTGAGACGAGGCTCTCCGCCCCCCCCCCCTCCGGAAAGTTCTGGTTAGGGGAATGGGATAATGTCAAAAACGGGGACTGAGGATCGGAGCGGGTACTCTTCAGAAAAGTTTTATTTTCTTAAAAAAGTAGGTCAATCTAGGTCAGATGTTATGCAGATGTATGAATGTATGACTTGGTACTGTTTCAATATAATTTCGGTCCATGATGTTGCCTAGCAAACACCTAGCAACGACACAAACATCGAAATAGTGAAATTGAAAAATTGGGGGTAGGGGAGAATAAAAAACTATTATAATGAACCATATTTAGGACGACGTGATAATCAAGGAATTTCCACCTATTTCATCCTTGTACTGTTTATTCTATATATGGCTTATGTTATATCAAATTGTTCGTCTTTGAATTGTATTTTCGGAGCTATTATTATTTTTTTGTTTCTGAAAATATCAAAGGATATTTGCCATGTTGAAGTCTGGGTACGACCTCATAATTAAGGCGTCACGCGTGAACAAATGACGACAAGGAAACGTACTCCAAGAGGACCACATTGTATCTTTAAAAATAGTCAACCGATAATTTTCATTTTAGCTATAGTACGCCTAACCATCGCAGAAGCAGGCGTCACCGTACAGCGTCAAAAAATACAGTAGTACACTTTTCTGTACGGTGACGAAAATTAACTGAGTTGAAGCAAAAACTATTATGAGGGTTTTAAAAAATTAATTTGATGAAAATAAATACGATTTCGGGTGTAATAAAAACAGCATTCTCTTAGAAATGGTTTTAACTTTCTAATTATGATAAAAGTTTTTCGAGCACTGCTCGGATTTTTTCTGACTGGATCGGCCAACATAATCGACTCGAGAGAAAAATGTTGTTTTTTCACTTTTCGTTTGGTTATTATTTTCCCTGCCGTCTGAGAGTATGGATAATTTTTATGAGAATATGTACTTGTTATCTACACATTTTAGAACAGATGAAGATTTGGCAAATAACCATTCACTGTATATATTTAAAAAAGATTAAATCTGTACGGTGACGCATCTGCTGTACGGTGGCGATTCCTTAGAATTTATGAAGTGTAATATATGGGCTCAGTATTAGCTTCAGATTCCATAAGTTTTTGTGTGGAATTCAAATGTTGAATCCAATAGACTAGATGCGAGTAGAAATAATCTTGATTTACGTCATCAAAAATTCAAAATTCAGTCAAACTGATGTCATATTTGGAATCTACATGTAGAAATACATCTAGAAATGTGGTTTTGAAAAGAGTCTATCTACTTTGAAAATTTAATTTTCTTTGAAAATGTGACTTCTAGGTCGGGGGGATTCCCCATAGAGCCCATGTTGTAAAATCACAAAAAGGGAAATATCTTTTCTTGTGTTGGGCAGATAATATTTTCTTTTACTGGGCATATTTTAATTTGTATAACTATCAGATACAAAAGGGTAATATGAAAAGTGAATCACTACAACTGATGAATATTCAAGTTTAAGGGAATTTTGTAATACCCTGCCATGTTATTTCCCCCGACTCAGCCACCTGGTGGCGAAACTGGTAACTACCTACTCGCATCTGAGTAATTCAACATTGAAAAAGATCAATTCCTATGTTTCCATTCCTTTCTGATAACAAGGATTAAATACTGAAACACATTCAACTCTAAGCTTACTGTTTGAACAAGAGGTAAAGACGTGTCAGATCTACATGTACATTATCACTGGTAAGTATCAAGCGAAGGTTACGGCCGTCACCTTCGCATTTGAGAAAAAAGACTGTATAGCCATCTTTACCCCATGCAAGATATTGCACCTCTCATCCTAAAAAGTCACACGTGCATGATGTGATTTACTTGTGACATCACTTGTTTAAAAACATCAATAACATAGCAACAAATATACTGAGTTTTTGGTTTCATGATTCTTACCGTATCATACATTTCCAGTAACCTTCCATAAGCGGTGGAAGATATCGTTGAACTGTGTTGGGTGGCGCCCATGCATTATATATGAATAGATGATCATACTCCAGAACTTCCATTTCATTTCATTTTAGTCTCATTTAGTTCATCAAAGCATAACGCAAACTGTAAAGAAGTTTAATTCGAATAAAACTAAAAGTATCGAAATCGACACTTCCTTTCCAACATCTTAAATTCAAAAGTGACTGCAGTAACTTTCGCCTGATACTGATCATTTGACAACATTTATACGAGGGATACTTGACTGGATCAACATTTGAACTTCCACACTAAAACTTATGCGATTTGAAATAAATAATGAGTTCTTTATATTACTTCTCACAAATTATAACGAATCGTCACCGTAGCTTATGCGTCACAGTACAAATCTGATCTTTTTTAAATATACACAATGATTAACAAATACATATTCTCATAAAAATAATCCATACTCTCAGACGGCAGGGAAAATAATAACCAAAAGAAATGTGAAAAATACAACCTTTTTCACTTGGGTCGGTTATGTGGGCCGATTCACTGAGAAAAAATCCGAACAGTGCTCGTAAAAAGTTTATCATAATTAGAAAGTTAAAACCATTTCTAAGAGAATGCTGTTTTTATTTCACATGGAATCGTATTTGTTTTCATCAAATTAATTTTTTTAGAACCCTTGTCATAGTTTTTGCTCCAAAGCAGTCGATTTGCGTCACCGTACAAAAAACTGTACTCCGCTATTTTTTGACGCCGATGGTTAGGCGTGTATAGTATTCCCAAGATTGCAGGCACTCTTATTACTTCTTATAATATTATCGGAGGGATATACACAATGCTGGACGGCAATGAAGAACGCGAAAAAATCGTCACGCTCGAAAGGTCAAACCGTGATGCTGGGGAGGTAAAGGGCTTTCACTCATTAAATGAAATTCAAAATCGATATATATTTTTTTGGAGACATGCGTTTTTTATCTTTTTATTATTTATATCAAAATATTTCATGTATCTGATGACTTGGAGAAGTTATAATACAAATATTTTTCATGACTCGATGTCACAACTGATATTTTCCATTATTATTATGTTCTTGGGGTTTATGTCATCATAAACGCCACACAATTAATAAAATATTAATCAGATTTAAGATATGCGTTTTCTTTTTTCTATTTGTATCACTCAATAATAGCGCAGACCTATTTGATATTCGTAGTAGTTTTTGAGAAAAATCATTTTTCTTTCAAAATATAAGAGGACGCGTTTCGCGACTACTTGGCGATTGACAGTTTTTACATTTAAAAATTCATAACACAGTCAATAGATAGAGTGGCTCGATTTTCATGAAATAAAGCATATTGGAAAGAGAATCCAATATGCTAAATCATTACAGCAATAATCATATTTTTGTATTTTCTAGAGCATTGGAAACAAAGTCAAAATCAATATTTTATGAATTTCAATTTTATTGCCCCTCATAACTTTGCCCCTCTACCCCCAATCACCTTGGTTTGTATGCCAAAAATGTCTTATGTGGCTCAAGCTAAAATATAACGGAGACGCAGAAAAAAATTCGCAAAAAGTACTCTTGAAAATATCGTCAATCCGACCCCCCCCCCCCTGCAGACATTAGGGTCAATGCCTTTTACCACAAGTACATGTATAATCGATTTTCTAACTGAAAAATCAATGACATCGTGATTAAAACTGAAAAAGGGTCAATGCCTTTTACCACAAGTATAATCGGCTTTCTAACTGAAAAATCAATGACATCGAATCGTGATTAAAACTGAAAAAGGGTCAATGCCTTTTACCACAAGTATAATCAGCTGTCTAACTGAAAAATCAAATTTAATGACATCGTGATTAAAACTACTTACATGTACATGCAATTGCCTAGTTGCACACCGGAATAGCCTGACTACGGTAAAGTCAGATACCGTTGTCATAAATGGCGGACATAACCGTCGCTTCAACTGTTTAATCACTTGGTCCTCATTTCATGGGATTTTATCGTCGTTAATTCTGTGCATGCATTAAGCTCTTGTGATAATGTATCATATGAAATCCCATTTTCGATCAAATTGGGTCGTGAATCGCCACAATATAGCCTCTTCGATATCGTCAATGACAACGGAATCTGAATTTGAGTAATTTAGAAAGACAACGGCATATCGTAATTTCAGTGTCCGTTGTCCCGTATCTCATTTTGATCGGTATTAATGACTTTATTTCGATGGTAGAACATGATTAACTGTACAATGAGTATTAAGACACTTTGATTGATTGTTGTTCCAAAGGAATTTAGTCTTGGTGCTCTATCAAACATACAGTTCATAAAAATCTAATTGTAGCGACGGTTATGTCCGCCATTTGTGACAACGGTATCTGACTTTACCGTAGTCACGCTAATCCGGGGTGAGTTGGTCAGATGGTTTATGGTTCAGTTCAGTTCAGTGTCTTTATTTCCTCCACATAGGTGAAGATTTAAACATTACATATAATTACAGACAATTCACATTAACATATTATTTACATTTGTACATATTGTTACATATAGATTTACATTTCGAGTTTTTACATTTCTGTTTGTTTGATAACTGTTTTAACCATTAGATCAATGTAATATGCACTATTCAATAGGAGCTGTTCAATTGTATCATCTTGGCAATTTTGAAGTTCATCAGTCGTGCTTCCTAGTAACGTTTCTACTATGATATCTTCAGTAGTGTTCAATAATTGAACTGATAAATCAATAGGTAGTATATTAACAATACCATCTAAGAGTTTCTCTCTCAAATAAATTTTTATGAGTCCGAGTCATACGATAAGAGATGGTTGACTTATTTCCACTAACTCCATTTGTCCCTATTTTTCATTCTTCAGAGTTGTAACATCCAGTTGTTACTGAGTTCGAATTCTTCCTGAGACCATCATGCTCTTCCACCTGAAAAGTTTTATCATCTTAGAAGCCTATCGATCATTGTTAAAAAAACCTAGAAGACCTAATCACCCTGGGTATAGTCTGTCACGTGACTTCATGGATGACGTCTGCGCGAGTGATTCGCATTTTCTTTCGCTTGAGGTTTGTAATCACACTTTTTACATGTTTTAAGATTTTGTATCTCTGTGAAACTTGTCCCGTACCATCAATGTCTGAAGACGATCTAATTCACCAAATATCTCATCCAAGCGTGTCCCGGTTAAAGAGAAATCGCACTTTTGTGTCTCGCAAAATGACGTGTGCGCGAGTAAATCGAATTTTACGAAGGATGGGTGCGCGAGTCTAACATATTTATATTCATTTTAAACAATTCTGCAAGCTAAGGCAGAATACAACTCACGTGACATTTGTTTTTGTCATCTTAAAGTAGTATGTTAAAGAATAGTTTGCTATTTTGTAGATGTTTCATGTATGGCACATACATGTCTACGTTTAATGACAATAAATGTTTTGAAATAGCTTGTAGGGCTGTCCGGCATTGCAGGTGAATTAAAATTTGAACCAAAAATTGAATTAAATTTTTGGCGGTCTCATAAAACCGGCAGCATATTCATTTATTGACATCCCATACAAGGGGGGGGGGGGGGTCAGAGTTGTTATGTGGTTACTCGGCATCCGCCACGATCAGAACCATGTAAGGAATAGTAAGGGGAAGCCCATGATACCAAGTAATATCAAATAATTATATGAGCTTCTAACTTCTTCCGCATCCCCACCCTTGGTATACGCAGCTGACGAAATGGACCGGTATGGGTCAAAAGCTGGACCTGTACGGGTGAACTTTGGGGGTACTTAAAATCATTCGGAGGGATCATATATTTCAACTTAGATACGAAGAAGTCAATATTGAGCAAGTTATAGCTGTTTTAAATTCAAATAAAACCGTTAACCCGTACCGGTCCAGCTTTTGACCCGTACCGATCCATTTTGTCAGCTGCGTATACCAAGGGTGGGGGTGCGGAAGAAGTTAGAAGCTCCTATAATTATTTGATATTACTTGGTATCATGGGCTTCCCCTTACAATTCCTTACATGGTTCTGATCGTGGCGGATGCCGAGTAACCACATAACAACTCTGACCCCCCCCCCTTGTATGGGATGTCAATAAATGAATATGCTGCCGGTTTTATGAGACCGCCAAAAATTTAATTCAATTTTTGGTTCAAATTTTAATTCACCTGCAATGCCGGACAGCCCTACAAGCTATTTCAAAACATTTATTGTCATTAAACGTAGACATGTATGTGCCATACATGAAACATCTACAAAATAGCAAACTATTCTTTAACATACTACTTTAAGATGACAAAAACAAATGTCACGTGAGTTGTATTCTGCCTTAGCTTGCAGAATTGTTTAAAATGAATATAAATATGTTAGACTCGCGCACCCATCCTTCGTAAAATTCGATTTACTCGCGCACACGTCATTTTGCGAGACACAAAAGTGCGAATTTCTCTTTAACCGGGACACGCTTGGATGAGATATTTGGTGAATTAGGTCGTCTTCAGACATTGATGGTACGGGACAAGTTTCACAGAGATACAAAATCTTAAAACATGTAAAAAGTGTGATTACAAACCTCAAGCGAAAGAAAATGCGAATCACTCGCGCACACGTCATCCATGAAGTCACGTGACAGACTATACCCAGGGTGCTAATATATTTTCCCTTGTCGTGCGCCTATTCAATAATTAAGCGATTCAATTTTAAACGTTCTCTTAAAAAATAAATCTGTTGTTTTCTTGCGAAAATCAGGTCCTCTCCCTCCGTTCATTTCTTCCGGGGTGTACCAATTTTGATAATTCTTTCCGATATTGCCCGACGATAAGAGGGAACCGAAAGACCTAGTTTTCTAATTATAAGCAGGAGCAGCTAACTGTTTATTGATCATCCGCCATCATTGAACGACCGGACCGATTTGACTGACTGTCCTGGAAAATAAAGTCCGGGACGATATTATCTAGAATAACAAGGCCGGTGGACTATATTTCCTTAGGTATTTTAGTCCATTCGCTAGAATTTGATGCCCGGGGTGGACTATAAGTACCAAATTATGGTCTCTTTAACCTTCATTCATGACCACATTTTCTGGTAAAAAATGTCCTTGGACATGTATTGAACTTTGCTAAAATAATATTTCATTGACATACAATGTAATACTGTTATTCCATATCGTTTAATCGTCACATACTTAAAATTAAATTAGTCATTGGACATTTGTCAAACTATCCAGAAACATTGTTAAGGTATTATTTATATATTAAAATCAGCGGGAAAGTGCTTTCCATAGCAACTCGGAAACGGAATTCAGCAATTCTTCTGTAAAAATCTGAATGATGGATGATAAATTAAAAAATAAAGAGTAACTTTAAGAGTAGCGTTTAAGAGAAAAAATAGTTTTAATTATATTTCTGTTTCAATCTTTATTCGTTAATTTTGATCATTACATGTACATCATTATATTTTAATCATTATTCATCATCATTCATCATATCCGCCATTCGAAGATACATTTTCAGTTTATGCCCATCGATAGTCCACCCAAGGATTCAATTTCTTCCCTCCTTGTCACTTTCTCTCTGTCTTAAACACTGGTCCCCATCTGGTTATATTACGTTTGTTTATAGCAAAATGGATGAATAATTCCCCAAAAGAAATATTAAACGGGCGTGGTGATGCCGATCGTGTTATAACCCGAATAATGGGGCAGATGTAATAAAACGATATAGCACCCCCTGGACACTTGAAACACATAACTAGAAAAATTAAAAGAACTGGTTTCGGGGACAGATGAACCAGAAAGATTAAGGAAAAGTTGTCTCGGGGACAGAATTACCCGGAAAATATAGTCTCCTGGACATGCATTCAATTTATTAATATAAATCATCTAAGGGAAACTAAGACAAGAATGGTCACAGACAATTTTAGTTTCATTTGATGCAATATGCTAAAAGCTAATAACAAAATAATAGCTGGGGGAAGCTCAGGCCCCAGCCGGCCAGAAATTCTTACAAAATCATGCAGCCGGTTTTTCCGCACCATGAATTTTTCGCATGATTTTTGCCAAAATTGTGAAAAAGCCCCCCCCCCCGCTGAAAAAAGCTCCCCCTCCTGCTTGTAAAAGCTGGCTACGGGCAAGTACTATAATACGACATCTATACTAGTGTTGTCGCGATGTGCCATAATCGTACATCGATGCATCGGCAATTTTCAGTAGTAAACATCGATGCACATCGCGATGTACATCGCGAAAAAGTCCGAGAAAAGTGCACTGAAATACCGAACGATAATGCACTAAAATACCGAACATCCGGTACATCCGGGAACTTCTAGTAAGGGTGAAATGAAAGTAAAGTAATTTTTTTAGATTAATGGTTCATTTCGACTAGCTAAAACAGTTTTAAAGCGAAAGAATATCAGAAAACATTGGAAAATGAAATAAGACATGAGAAAGGTAAGCGATTTGCGTCAAAATAAGATAAGAACGGGTGATTTTTAGCAATTTTTTTTTTTTTAAAAACATCGATGTTTTGTTTCAGACATCGATGCATCGCCAGAATCAGCTTTGGCGATGTATATCGCGATGTATCGATTAATCGCGACAACACTAATCTATACATTGATTGAACAGCTAGGACCAAAATCTAGCCGGACAATCCAGTATTCGCTCTGTCGGGCGTTCTGTTCGTAAGGCAATGTAGACCATGCCCTAACGACAAAAGTAAACAAATTACTAAATTTTGTGCCAGTTTTGAATTTCAAACTCAACAATTTGCAAAGACTGCGACGTCGCAGTGACATCGTGAGCGATTGCGATAGGATGAATGACCCCTCTGGACGTTATTCCCGGGAGAAATGCTGACAATACATTTCAGTACTAGACGAAATTACAAAGACTGTATTAATATGAGCTCCAAAGAAAATTGTATTAGCTCGGTTCCATACAATTTAATCACATGACCAAAATCAAGCCAACCGGCCAGATAAAGTTCAAAACTAATTATCGTAGTAATAAATAGCACCCTGGAAACATATATCAAACTTGATCGTTTCAGATGAACCATTTGATAATTGTAACTGTAATAAATAACGATGAATTTGCTTTCGAGTCACGCTACATATTGGAGGGTCATGGCCGCTTTCTTTGACAACATTTTCTCATTGTGATTTAAGAATGATAATTCTCCTGATATAGCGCCAATCCATCACCATAACCATTTGGTAAGTGTATATTTATATCAAAACTATTGTTTGTACGTCATTTATTGAGTTTCAGTGTGTATTTGTAGAATAAATCGATCTTTTGTCGGTTGTTATTTTTCGTCGTATTTTGTGACCTTGTTTTGATGTTTCCATCTGGATTTTTGTTTCAATCAAAACTCGTTTTTCCTCCTCAATTTAAAGACCATTTGTCTCATATTTACAAATATAAGATCTGTATTAACTATTTAATTATTTCAAATACACATATTTGTTTAGAAACATGTATTTAATGAGATATTTGTCGCTATATGTACCTCACGCCCAAAGTGACCTTGAGGCCAACCTTGAACTATCCATGACCATGTCTGCTAGTCTGCAAACTGAGTGTATTATTGATCTATTTGCCCATGCTAAATTAGTATCTTGATGATAGTCTATATCCTTAATATATCATCATGGATTTTGGCTACATATAACTACATTCTATTACACTGCTTCAAAGGCAAGCAGTTGAACCTGAAAAATAAGAAATATAGACCATTGTGCCAGACTAATATAGCTACAGAAAAATATATTCATATTGCACACGAATGACATTTGTATATTTCAGATTATTTTGTGTTTAGTGCAATAAGCCTATGCCCTCTTGTAATTTGAGGTCTGTCCGCCATGTTATTTTTTCGAGAATTAACATGGTAGAGAAGCATCAAAATATAAGAGGTTACATAATTTTATGAGCTAATTTACAAGCAATCCAACATATACAAATGTCATTTGTGTGCAATATGAATATGTTTTCTATATATTATTGCACAATATTATTTAGATTTCTTATATTTCAGGTTTAACTGCTTGCCTTTGAAGCAGTGTAACAGACTGTAAGTACTAGCCTAAAGTCTTCCTTACAATTTCCTTGCCTATTTCCTTTGAAACTAAAAAATAAGCAATCAAATTCAAATGACCACATTGCAACAGTTGGCTAATATCAAAAACATGTAAAGATATATTTAAGAAATATAGACCAAATCAATAGAGGATGTTCTTTTTATTCCATAGATAAAGTCATCCATCAGAATCGTCGGAAATTAAGTGATTTAATTTGAATTTTCCAAACGATCTGGCGATATTGACACTTAGCCTCGTTTTGAGTCTGAAGTAACAAAAATCCATAATTCATAGCATACAGCGCCGTATGTCATGGCTAAAACACTGTATGCTATGGTTAAGTGAAAATTTGTCAAAAATATCATATTTTACCACTGATTACAAAAATACAGTTTTTATTTTGACATGTTATCCTTAAAATATCATGCTAACTGTGGAATAGCAGGTGTTGTATCAATGAATACAAACCACAGGGCTAGGCACAAACATTTTCTGTATCCAGAACGACTGTTCGTTATGACATCACACATTATTTAGTATTACCAGGCAGTGTCGATGAATACATATCGGGTGAACTATTGATTTTGTCCACAGTTTATAGAAGACATGAATATAGTCATGTTCGAATTCCGTATAATGTTGCAAAGTGTTTTTTTAGTATGATATTGTTAACTAAATTGTAAGGACAGATGTAGGATGAAGATTCAAAGGATCAAGGATCTTGAAAATAGATCTACATGTAACCCAATTTTTGCTTTTTCTTAAAAATGTTATCTCACTACTGTCTATTGAATAACTTGAAACATGGGCTTTCAATAGAAGGGTATGCAACTCTGTGTTATTACGATGAGAACTTCAAAATGAGCTGTGGCATGCTTCCGTAATAATTCAAAAAGATTTAGATTAAAGTATATGGTCTTTGGATTATCTTGAAGAAACATCAATTTTGAATATGATTTAAGGTTCAGCTGGAAAGTAACATTTTGATATAAAATCTGCACATGTTATTTTCTGGTACAAAATTAAGTATGAAGGCATGTGTGTATTTCCTTGCTTTTTTCAGGAAAGTATCATAACACTGTCTACTTTTAGTAAACCTGGAAATAGGTCAATGGTAGCTCCTGTGTTTTGAAAGAAAATTTTGAAAAATAGAAAGTGTGAAATATCAGAATTTCCTGGAGTTCCATTACACTCCTACCAAATATTCTAAAAGAAGACAATGTAATGATACTTTCCTGAAAAAAGCAAGGAAATTGACACATGCCTTCATACTTTATTTTGTACCAGAAAATAACATGTGCAGGTATAGCAATTATTACCAAAATGTTATTTTCCAGCTGTACCTTAACCATGAAACATGATTAATCTCATTTAAAAGTAAACAAAAAAGATCAATAAGGAAAAGAGGTATCAAAATGTTCTCTTGGAATGTTGCATTGTGGGTAATTATTCAAGAACACATTCCCTTGAACATATAATTTGTGGCTGGGGGAATGTCCAGTTTCATTATTGCCATAGTTATGATGAATTCCATTTTCAATTAAATTATCAACATGTACAAAACAAGATCTTCCTTGGAATGTGTGCAGGAAGCATTTCTTCTCCAATTTTGAAAACCCAGAACAATACTTATATATGAAATATGGGAAGTTGCCTACCCTTCTATTGAAAGCCCATGCTTGAAATATATAATTTGGTTGTGCAAATTATTGTCAGAAAATGCAATTGATATTTTCAAGAGATATTGATTCATGCTTTGCAGATGTAAAAAGACGTACCTCGAATGATGGCTAATGCAAGTGATGTTGGTATTTCCCCTGTCTTACTGCAAGCCATTGCTCAAACTATAACATCTCAGGCAAGTCTGTCAAATAAAAGTCAAACAGCGAATTCGACAGCCACAGAGCAGCAGATTGTGTTTGTTAATGCGGAAGATGCTCCCGACTCCGAGGTTAAAGCACAGAGTCTTCTGTATGGATTGAATCAACCTACAAATACAATCAATGTTGATACAGAAGAAGAGTTAGATGTAAATGAATCAACTCATCAGTTTGTTGTCCTTGAGGATATTGAAGGCAAGGAAGAGACTGTTGAGACCTTTGAAGTTGAGAATATTGAAGCTGCAACTCCTGTTGAAGTTGCTAATGTTGCCAATGAAAGCTCCCAGGAGGTCCAGCCCCAGGATATTCAAATGGGAAATGTTTTAAGTGCAATAGCATCAGATATACGAGCCAAACGAGAAAAAGAAGCCGATCTACCCATTCCTCAGACTGTAGAAATTGAGAATGCAAATGAAGCAATGTATGTGGCTGTACAAGGTTCTGATGGGTCAATTAACCCTATGTTAACATCTGCAACGCTGCAAGACATTGCAGTCTCAAATGGTGCAGGTGATATCTCAGAATCTACTAAGCCTCCATCCCCCAAGAAGGCACGCACAGATGAAGCTACTGGAAGTCAAATAATCTACATAAGTCAGCCAAGTAATGTTGGGGCTGAGGCTCCCAGTGTAGATGATCTCTCTAAAATCATTAAATTTGCTCGAGGTGGTAACATACAGATTGTTAGTCCATCTGGTAGTTCCATAAACCTATTTGATAAAGGCCCTTGTCCAATATGCTCAGACAGGAGTTCAGGTAAAAATCTATTTTATATTTTTAATTTGATGAAACATTTTTATTTGAGAAATCGTAGTCTTACATACTTATTATTAGCTCACACGGTGAGCTATTGCAATCACTCACTTGTCCGTCTGCCCATCAGTCTGTCTGTCCATCTGTCAACAATTTGCCTGTTTTAAAACCTCTGTTAATAGGATTCCTGTTTTAAGTTACATGTATTTTTGTTCAACATCAATGTAGAAAATCCCCCTATGACTCCTGGTTCAAAAGCTAACCTATTTTCAAAATGGTCTCCTTTTTTGTCTTGCGAAATTCTCTTTTGGCCCTTTTCCTAGCTTTACAAATAATTTCAGGTGTCCTGCATTGTAAAAAGCCATGTCACTATAAAGAGTAGTTGTATGAAATAATTTTGTAAAAAAAAATGCAAAAAAATATATCAGTTTTTTTTATTTTCTGCCATTTTAGCCATTATTCACTTTTGAGCAACACCATGTGAGCCCAGTATCCACGGTACCATTTATTTTATTTCAGTTTATCATTTAATATCTACAGGGTGAGCCAAAAAAGGCAACCCAAATAAATGTTGATAACTTTGGCAGTTAAACCTCGTTCAATGCTCCTTCTTTCTACAAAATTTATCTTGTCTATTTCCAGTGATCACTTTTGATGGCCATTTTACAAAACATGTTATAAAATACTGGTGTTGTTTTGGGAGATATGAACGTTTCGGGATAGTTGTTCACTACACAAACACAGACTGTATTGTGTTATGGCTCTCATCTCCCTTCTTCTCTTGTTTCAATCGCCCTGTATATTCATTGTTTCAGGCTATCACTATGGCATCTACAGCTGTGAGAGTTGCAAGGGGTTCTTTAAAAGAACTGTTCAGAATAAAAAATCATTCCTTTGTCACAGAAATGGAGATTGTGACATCAATATGTTAAGCAGGAAGAAATGTCCTGCATGCAGATTCAAGAAATGTCTCTTAATGGGGATGAAAATAGAAGGTGGGTTTTGAACTTCTCATTCAGTTTGAGTTCAAATATGATTTTATAGAAGTACTTTCTTTGAATAATTTAAATCTGTTAAAATTTTGGGGAAAATTTGTTACATGATATTTTTTAAAATCACATGAATATGCACAAAATATCAATACTGTTAAATTTCTATTGTATTGACATAACCAATGAGGGGGGGGGGGTAAATGTAAATTTATGAATGTTACTTATGTCAACTAGAGACAGTGGAAGATGTTCACACTTTATCATGTTACTCCAAACCTCCGCAACATAAGGGATATCTCTCTGATGGTATTCTGTCAATGTTTCTTGAAATCAGCCTAAAACTATTAAAGATATGTTGTGGTAAACATGATCTTCATGTATATTTCAGCTATAAGAGAAGATAGGCAACGCGGTGGTAGAAGCTCGTATGAAGGATGCACACCAACTAAACCTCCCCCTATGTCAGCTTACATCAGCACTACAAATAATTCCGTACCTGGTACACCCAATGCAGTCCAAGTGGACATTTCACAACTAGCACAATCAGCTATCAGCTCTAATAACATCTCAGTTGAGCAACATGTAACTGTCCAAAGTAATACTACAGCAGGGCCAAACATAATAGTTGAAGGTTCAGGAGAGGCTACAGGAGCGATAACATTGCTACCTGTACCCAACCCTGTAGTGCCTGATATCATATACAATATAATGACTGTTGAAACATGTCTAAATGCGGAGGACCCAGATCCAGAGCTGCAGGGGAGGTGGACACATGAGGATGGGGACCTGCTATCTGGACTGTTAACTCTTGCAGACGTAGCCATGTATAAGATAGTGCGTTGGGCGAGGAATCTACCTGACTTCATGCTCACCAGTGTAAGAGCTCTGCATTATTTTATTTCCCACAAAATTTGATTTGGTTAAGACCAAATTTTGGGTAGAATGCTGATATGCTATACTGGCTCTTCTTTTGCCCAGCTGGTCTCTGGATAGTTCTAACCAAGCTCAAATAATTTCAGCCAAATCCGTTGACGTTTAGACCTCCCCGTGCCACATTTTCTGATGCCCATTTTGCATTATAGGTGACTTTGATGAAAAGTGCCTTTGGTAGAACACTGGGGTCAAACATGATGAATTTGACAATTTCTGCAAAGTACCATCACAAAGTCTTTACCATAGATCAAGAACATATTGAACAACATTTTAGATGAATTTGATACAAATTGCTGTAGTGTTTTTGATAGAACATGGGTCTTAAATATGATGAAATTGACATTTTCAGATTTTATTTTCAATTTTCAGACCATTATTAACATGGTAGTGAATGGGCGTAGGAAAATGTTGTTCAGGGGAGTCTAAATGTCAACAGATTTGGCTGAAATTGTTTGTGCTTGGTTAGAACTATCAGGAGACCAGCTGGGCAAAAGAAGAGCTTGATCAGAAAAAAGCTCAAAAATGAAACACCCTACATTGAATTGATTTGATCATTACTATAGTTTTCTGACCTCACTTTGATTTAGAACTGCAAAATATGAGGGCTGTAATCTATGGAATGATTTTGAATAAACCTAAAGAATACAAGTGACAAAATACTTGTGTACTTGTTTTTAATCCCATCTCCCACTCTGAATTACTCCTATTGACTGTGCAAGTTTTTCTCACAAATCAAATCACCACTTTGTATTGGTTAAATGGTTTTCAATTTTCCAGACAGAAGATCAGATCATGTTGCTCCAGAACTGCTGGGCAGAGCTGTTATGTCTTACCCTCTGTTGGCAGTCCAAGGAGCTGCGGACCAGGACAATACGTTTGTGTAATGGCAAACAGCTAGATATGGCTCTAGCTAGGGGAATCAACTTTGAGGAAGTCCTTAGTCGGATGTTGGGTATCATGGAGCACATTAGACGACTTAAGATTGATCAGCATGAGTTTGTCTGCTTGAAAGTCTTGCTGCTTATGTCACCAGGTGAGCCTGAGATTTGATTATTTGAATGATTTTATATAAATAAATATGGGAGTTTTTGTTTCATGTACATGTATTCTATTCATAGCAAACATAGCAATGAATTACCTTAGAATTAATATCTCACACTTCAGTGCTGTGTGCAAGAGGAGGTGAAATTATGTTTATATGATATTAGGTGATATTATGACTTTTTAAATATATATTACCAATGCGCGCTATGATTTTGATGTACAATAAAACCTGTATATCCGAATGCCTGCCATTCCGAACACTTTTGGCTGGTCCCAGTGGCATTCAGATTTCAGATTTTACAATACTTTCTACTATCTAGTAAACTTCATGTACCTCCATGTTGGTTAAGTTGACTTAAAAAGCAACTAAAACTAGAATATTTCTATTATATCATATACATGGATTTATTCAGATCATATCAAGTACAAAAAATAAATATCAATAAATTAGGCTGTATTCAATGGTTGTGGTTCTCAATATATAGGAGTTTTACTGTGGGGGTACATCAGCGTAGAGACAATCCTTTTCACTGTAGACTTTCTCTGGCTTGTTTTCAACATCTGTGAATTTCTCTCCTTCCAAGTAGCTCAAGACCTCTTGTTCGTACTTCTCAGCAAAATCCTGTGGGTCTCTGGCGAGAACGAATAGAGTAAAGCGAATTGGGTCTGACACTATGGAGTATTGGTATTGGCCATTCACGACTGGTCCAAGCTTGAGAATCCAATCTGGAATAAAATGTGACTTTGTGTTAATCTATTTTGTGGTACTTATCTGATCTGATACGAGTATAATCAGAAAACAATAGAGATGACAAAAACTTTACAAAAAGTGATTTATCCTTGAAATGTATATCTGTGTAGTGATATGATAATATTATGTATATCCTCTGAAATTCACAAAAGGAAGGAAGGAGTTAATAGATTTGGTTTAGTCTGAGGGGCAACATTTAAAACTAAACATAACACCTCTAAAGTCATTTTTTCCATTCATGAACTTTAATGACAGTCTGTCCATATTGAGGGTCAACATATAAGTGAGAAAAAATCAGTAGGCTAACGATGGACATATTTTCAATGTGACTTAGTCTACTTACAAGGTGCTGGTACTGGGACTCCAGAAAGTTCTACAAGAAGTTGTCCCTCAGTCTCTGTCTTGTATCCGAATCCTGTGATCTGATCCAAAGGGCCATTTGGGGTCTTGATACGGTTTGAGTTCAGTACTGAGATGGTAGTTGCGTTGATAGCTCTGTAGTCAGCTGTGATGCAGACAGCGTTCCTCAGGAAAGAGTTCCAGAGATTGTTGTTAGAATAGACCTGGTACCATCTGCCAAGATATTTTGAAACGTCGACACCTTCAACTGTTGCTGGGGGTTTCCCAAAGATATCCTCAAGGAGAAAGCCTAAGCAGATGCTTGGGAGCACCACCAGGAGGGCTGCAGTCATCAGTTTTGTCGTCATCTTGCTGATCTTCACGTTGGTTGAGATTGTCCGTGTTGTTGTATGTTGGTTGAGCTTGGAGCAACTTGTAAAGATATGTCAGAAATTTGGGGTTTATATACAATTTCAAACCCATGAAAGAAAGTCACAGTGGCTATTTCCTTAACTGCAAATTATAATTAAAATGGAACATTAAGTGAGGAATGAAATAAAGAGGGACAGAGATTGGTACTCCTTATGTACTCCTTATTCTTGATTATGCCAAAATACCCAAAATGAGGTTCATGACTCACAATTTTGAGAGGAATTGCCATGATCATGACTCCAATTTTACCCAGAGGAGTCTTGGGTTTCATAACCAATGATTGTTTTGTAACTATTGTATGGCAGGGGGCATTCATGAAAAATGTCATTTGAATCATGTCTGTTTCAAGTGATTTCTCTATAAAGTCTGAATGAATTGTCTGATTATCTTTCATTTCTATTCAATTAAGAGTGTTGGTTACATTTTTATTTCCTTTTCCATTGCTTGTTTATTCTTTTAGACCTATGTTTTTCATTTTTTAACATGATCAATTGTGACATTTTTCTTAAAGGTCTAGGTTTATCTTATCAAGATAACAAAATCCACATCAGTTAACACAGCAAGATCCATCTCTGTGAGCACCTTTGTCTCACCTTTTATGGAAAGCTAATGCAATATTCTGCATTTGTACAAAAGTGTACACACTAAACATGTGTGACTGTATTGTAACAATTAAGACCTGAAGCATACACTAACATGTGAGAGCAGCTATCTGTATGAAGATAACTGAATACCATTATATTCAATCTATGTGATAAGCAAAAGCACATGTTTCCTCATGTGGTATTCTATAACAATAGGAAATAACATGGTAGTTATATTAGTTTGGCTAACCGATGTGAGGGTTTAGCATTTGACATACTGTATTTGTCTGGCAATTCACAATTGCATCATAGTGTGTAAAATTGTTAAACATTTTTGTAATGATTAGATTTAAAACTGGTGCAGTGAACACATATTATTTATTCAGATTTCAAAATACTACAGATTCATTGATACCACTTTTTAGAAATTTCAAATCTGCAATGCTAATTGAGATCTAAATTCTTCTTATCAAATCCTTTTTGCGTCCTAAAATATGTAAAATAAAATGTGTTGTACTGCACCTAAATGTCATTTTTTGAGCATATTTAGTTGAATTTTAGATTTTTATCAAGAGCTCCCCCTTTAACACAGGCTGGAGAAATATGTTAAATCATTGTAGGCAGCAGTGGGTTAAAAAGGCTAAATTTCAGTTTCAACCTACATAACATTTATATATTTTATGTTATTCCAGATGTGAAAGGTTTGAAGGATCAGGCAGTGGTTCGAGACTACCAGGAAAAGATCACTGATGCTTTAATCACATATACAGCAACACATAGTCCTCAGACTCCGAACAAGTTTGGACAAATGCTTCTCAGGTTATCAGAAATCTCAAAACTTTGCGCAATTGGGAAACAAAGACTTGCTGCCCATGAAATTGTGAATGATGCTCCAGCATCTAGTCTCTTGATGGAATTATTAAAGGGAGATAATTTGTTAAAACAGGATCAAGTGAATCCTGATCAACCTGTTGAGAGAACACCAGTTCTTCATGAATAATAGAGGTCTGTTTTTAGATGCCTCTATGAATAATGGACATCAGTTTTCAATGCAAAATGAATGCCCAAATGAATATGTCCAAATAGAGATCTATTTCCAAAATCAAAATTGGAGGCCAAAATACACCAGATGCGAGTAGAAATAATCTTGATTTATTTCATTAGAAATTCAAAATTCAGTTAAACTGATGTCATAACATGTAAAATTACATCTAGAAATGTGGTTTTGAAGAGTTTATCAACTTTCAAAATTCATCACAAAAAGTGAAATATCTGTTCTTGTGTTGAGCAGGTAATATTTTCTTTTACTGGATATATTTTAATTTGTATGACTATCAGATACATAAGGGTAATATGAAAAGTGAACCACTAAAACTGATGATTATTCAAGTTTATGGGAATTTTGTAATACCCTGCCATGTTATTTCCCCCGTATCAGCCACCTGGTGGCAAAAGTGGAAACTACCTACTCGCATCTGAGTAATTGATTGGGATTGAACATTACACTAAAACTGAATTCCTCAATGAATATTGGATGTCTGATCTGTTTAGATTATTTTTGAATTACTAGACTAATGTTCTCAATGAAGAATCAAAAATCATTTCCAAAGAACAATCAAGGCCTGTTTTCAATGACATCGGAGTCTTGTCTGTCTTTTGCAGGTGTACATAGAGTTTTATTTGAATGATAAATTGATTCATACCTTCAAGAACTACACATTTCCAGGATTCTTTGGTCATATTAATGGTATTAAATGTACACTTTACGTCTGGAATTTGTAAATGTCATAACTTTGGGATCTTATATAATGGGTATCAATCAAAAGTATTGATTTGATATTTTGATAATTCAATTGTCCGAAGTGCAAAAGTAGAATGGTAATAGTGGTTATGTAAAATATTTTTATAACAGTATGTGAATATTTTGAATTATGAAATGGGTACACTGGTGATATTAATGTAAACGCCATGTGTAACCATTATGTAAACATCATGTATATTTTTAGTTACCAGTAACATGGTCATTTATTTGTAAATATATTTTTTCATGGTTTGTATATTGTATAATAGTGTACCTTTTGCTGGCAAGTCACGTGCAAATATTTCTGTAAGATGCTGATCTCATATTTTTCCAAATGCCAGCTAGATCATTTCAATTCTACCAAGAGGTATGTATTTCAGTCATACACATAAGCATTATTTATTTGACTTTGCCTAGTTAAATCTAGGAATTAAGTCTTAAGTCTCCAACTCTGAACCGAATATATCCTAAATTACCCATAAGACTGCACTCTGTACCATCAATGGGTTGATCTAAATCTTTTCAAACTGTAATATTTATAAAAAGATTTGTTCCAAAGTGTTGGTGAAAGTTATATGTTGTTCAAGTTATAGGTTTATATGTTTGTAAAGTCAGAGTGAAAGATTGACCTCTTGTTCACATCTGATAGTGTGATTCTAAAGCAGAGGAGAAATTCACATTCTACTCTGCCTACCTTAATATTTTGAGCGCACAAGAGAATGGGGTAACTTAAAGTATGTGATATGTTAAATGTGTATTGGTGGCTATACTAATATTTCAATATTCCGATATGAATGACAATGAACTTTTGTAGACAATATATAAATGTCAATAATGATTTATGTAAGAATAACTTAAAATAGGTTTTGGGTTAAAATATCAAATAAACAGAAACAAACGGTTAAGATATGTCAACAGGGTGTGACATTAACTTAGGCCCAGAATTGGACTAGCTTATTATTTCAGCATATAGGCTTATTTCAGCATAAGTTGCCCATGGCTTGATTAGGAGATCAAAATACCTTGTGATACACCCTTATGACAGGTTTAACCCTTATAGAATTTAGTAGGGTATTTATCCAGAAGTTTATTTCAAAAACTGGGGCTATTTTGGCATCATTATATCAAATGTTACTGTTTAGATCCTGTATCTTGTAGTTTTACTGTACTACTATTAGTGAAATAAATACCTTTTTTACAACAGAAAATATGGTTAGAGTTATGCTGATTTTGAAAATGCAAATAAAGTTTATTTATTTTTGGCTCACACAGTGAGCCTATGGGATCGACCAGGCGTCCGTCCATCCGTTGGTCCATCCATCCTTCCTTCGTTCAACATTGGCCGCACAAATTAAAACTGCTATTCGGATTGAGTCATATCCACATTCATTTTATGCATATCCATAATGCCTATTTGACCTATCATCGCCATTTCTCAAGTTCACCCAGTTTCCGAGAAATTGCTGATTTTGACGTCAAAAAGTCAAATTTTCTATAAATACTAGACACTTTGTTGAAGTAGAACTTTCAAATAACTTGTAGTAGTTGCTGTATATGCAACTTATGTCTTCTGAAGATTTCAAAGCTCTTGGAATTACAGTTTTTGGCGTTTACTCCATAAAATTTGACAAAAAGTAGGACTTAGTCATTTTCAGGAAACTTTCTCATGTATAAAGTCAATGGCAGGTTTTGTGATTGACAAGTTTCTCAAAGTTTGCCTTATACTTGATCATTTCTTGCAATGAATTACATCATTACTAGATTTAGGCATTCCCTACATATTGCTCAATATATGTCAGCATCAAATTTTTACCCTTTTGAGATATTTGACGTAAAAAACAGTAAAAATAAGTTATTTTCAATTCAACCAATTTTTTTTGAAAATCATCTACAAGTTGCCAGGAGTTCAAATCTGACACTAGTCTTAGGATTTGACCTTCAGTGACCTTCGAAAGATCAAAAAAGTTGATTTTTCAAATTGATTTTTGGATGTGAATTTTGGTCAGCTTAAACACAAAAGACCTTACTGAGCTCTGAATAAGTAAAATTTTCGAGGTCAAAGGTCATCAAACTAGGTCACACAACTGTGCTATCTAAGTTTCTCAAAGTTCGAGACTACAAATCCAAATCAATATTTTTGTTTGAAAGTACGGATATACATTCCTCTGAAGGTTCCAAACTGTGTGAGCACAGGACCGTGGGTCCGTCATTTCTTTTTACAACTTTTTGTGAACTACAGGGTGTCCGGAAAGTAAAGATACAAACACTCTAATTTTAAGAGATTTAGGTTTTTTGTAATGAAATTGCTACAGATTGTAGAGGAACTATATTACAATACATCTACCAACTTTTATAACATAAAGTCTTAATGTGTTAAAGTTACGATTGTCATGGTTACGGTGGTCAGGGGTATGCGGAGCAGTTCCATGATATCGCTAAATTGTCATGAATTGCTAGAACTTAACCATTTGAAACAGTGTTTATTATTGTATTTCCTATCAATATTTTGTTTTGTTCAAAATTGTATTCTTGCTGCCATAGTATTCTCTTTAGTATAATGATATCACTGATACATATCAGAACTATGTAATGTCACTAACCAGTTTAATCAAAGAAACATTATATCAGTGCTTAGAAAAAAGGTCCCTGGATTAATAGGAAAGTCAATGTTGCACCTTCACGATGCACCAATTCATAAACCAAAGAAAACAAATCTTACAATTGAATGTCTTGACATTAACCTTTTTGTACAATGGCCCATATTACCATGATAATGTCCTATTGGACTTCTTCATGAATGAATATCTTAAAACAATATTTGTTAGAAGTTCAACATGAAAATGAGACTCTGCTGAAGCCAATTTTATCAGTAATCTGAGAGGACAGCAGCGGTTTTGTCAGGTCTATGAATCTCTGGTCAAGATGCACCACAAATGTTTAGATAATGTTGGAAAATACATAATACTGGCTAACAGTAGTTACAATGTCAAATGACCAAAATAATGTTACAGTACTACTTCTTTTGCTGTTGTGGTACATAATTTGATGTATAATAGCAACAGATGGTTGATGAAGTGTAAAGATGGTATGAGTAGGAGAAAAGAATTATAAAACATAATTGTGACGCTGCTCCACATACCCGGGACTACCGTTACCATAACAACCATAACTTTTTCATTTTAAAACAATTTGTCATGACAGTTGCAGGATTGATTGTTAAAATGTCATTCTACAATCTGTAGCAATTTCATCTCACAACAGGTAAATCTATTGAAATTAGAGCATTTGTATCTTTACTTTCCGGACACCCTGTAGTTGATCACATAAAATCATAGAAAGTCACATTTTGTGAAAAATGATAAATCTTGGACACATGAACAATTTACCATTGAGATCCGAAGAAAAAAATCAAAAATTTAAGTCAGTACGAGCTTAAGTACTGTATTTTAATGGTAAAATATGGCTTTCCCTAAGTTTCTGTAGTTTATATCAATACCTAATGCAACTTTCTAGCTTAAAAAGTTGCACGATTTTTTGGCACACCCTGTTTGTTCCATAAATTATAGTAACAATTGGAGAACATGGTTTACTTTTAGTTTAATTCAATGGGTGGTCAACCAAACATTTAGACAGACTTTTAACTCGGGTGTTTCAAAGATGAAAAAATTGGGTGACCAAAATATAGCCTAATTACTAATTCATAATATATTAAAAATCAAACTGTAATGTTGTGTGAAGTGAAATGACTTGCAAAATATTTTTTACTTACACAGTAAAACCTGTGAAGAAGGATCGCTTTCTGGATTGGACAAAACTGTTCCTTGTTGACAAGTGTTCCATATAGAGAGGGTCCATACGCTGGGCCAACTCAAGAAATTGCTGAATAAGCATGATTATTATGAGCATTTTATTCTGTACATGTGATTACTAAAACAATAAGATACGACCTCTGTTGATATCTAGATGATGAAGTATAGATGTGATGTAAAGAAAGATATTGCTAAGAACTGAAATTCAAGTTTCATCAGCACCATTTCATAGCATTTATATTCTACAAGTTTGGGTCATTGAAAAATGAAAAAAGATTTTGCTCAACAATACATAAATACACTTCTATTATTTCTAAAAAATGTCAATCTCTAGATTGTCTCAACTGGTCGGGTAAAGTTCAGCTTTGTTGAAAGAGTGCATTAGCGTCATGGCAATTAATATAAACAGATTGTCATATCAGAGTAATTAAAAAGTGGGTGGGATGTTCCATCGTGTTGACAATTGGCTCATCCTAATCTCATTCAAATAAACACTAGCTCCTCAATATCAGATATTGTCATAAGTCATTCACACCTCTAAAAACAATGGAATGTACAGTGTAACCAAATTTTGATGTTCCGTGTGAACAGGTAAATTTTGAAAATTAACCCTAAAACAGAGTCCCTTGTTCCCAGTTGACATGTGTTCCATACAGTGAGCTTCCGTTAACACGTAAGTCAATGGAAAAATATTTGGCTCTTTTGAAAACTGTTCTTTGTTGACAGGCGTTCCAAAGAAAGATGTTCAATCGGACAGGTTTTACTGTATATTTTTACTATTTTTTCAAATGCTTTCAATAATTTTTTAATCTTTTGTTGACGAGCGTCGTTTGACTTTTGGCGACTTAGATGTAACATTTATTTTCTCATTCGTATTGTCTTTGGGTTCTACCTTATCTCTATAGGGTTTGGTTCTGGTATGACCATAACGTATAACATATGTCACCAGGTGAGCCTGAGAGTTAAATTATTTGAATGATTTTATTGGTAATAGATTAGGTAATATCTATTACCAATAAATATGGGAGTTTTTGCTTAATGTACATGTATTCTATTCATAGCAAACGTAGCAATGAATTACCTTAGAATTAGTGCTGGGTGCAAGAGGTGAGATTATGTTTATATGATATAAGGTGATATCATGACTTTTTAGTATATATTACCAATGCGCGCTATGATTTTGATGTACAATAAAACCTGTATATCCAGAATGCCTGCCATTCCGAACACTTTTGGCTGGTCCCAGTGGCATTCAGATTTCAGATTTTACAATACTATCTACAATCTAGTAAACTTCATGTCCCTTCATGTTGGTTAAGTTGGCTTAAAAAGCAACGAAAACTAGAATATTTCTATTATATCATACACATAGATTTATTCAGATCATTTCAAGTGCAAAAAATAAATATCAATAAATAAATAAGGCTGGTATTCAATGGTTGTGGTCCTCCATATAGGAGTTTTACTGTGGAGGTACATTAGCAAAGAGACAATCCCTTCCACTGTAGACTCTCTCTGGCCTGTTTCCAACATCTGTGAATTGCTCTCCTTCCAAGTAGCTCAAGACCTCTCTGTCATACCTCTCGGCAAAATCCTGTGGGTCTCTGGCGAGGACGAATAGAGTGAAGCGAATTGGGTCTGACACTATGGAGTATTGGTATTGGCCATTCAAGACTGGTCCAAGCTTCAGGATCCAATCTGGAATAAAATGTGACCTTGTGTTAAATTTATATTGTGGTACTTATCTGATCTGATATAATCAGAAAGCAATAGAGATGATAAAAACTTTACAAAAAGTGATTTATCCTTGAAATGTATATCTGTGTAGTGATATGATAATGTAAATCCTCCGAAATTCACAGAAGGAAGGAAGGAAGTTATACATTTGGTTTAGTCTGAGGGGCAACATTTAAAAACTAAACATAACACCTCTAAAATACACAGTCTAATAGATGCTATATTCCATTCATTAACTTTAGTCTGTCCATATTGAGGGTCAACATATGAGTGAGAAAAAATCAGTAGGTTAATGATTGAGATATTTTCAATGTGACTTAGTCTACTTACAAGGTGCTGGTAATGGGACTCCAGAAAGTTCTACAAGAAGTTGTCCCTCAGTATCGGTCTTGTATCCGAATCCTGCGATCTGATCCAAAGGGCCATTGGGGGTCATGATACGGTTTGAGTTCAGTACTGAGATGGTAGTTGCATTGATAGCTCCGTAGTCAGCTGTGATACAGACAGCATTTCTCAGGAAAGAGTTCCTGAGATTGCTGTTATAGTAGACCTGGTACCATCTGCCGAGATATTTTGGAATTTCGACACGATCAACTGTTGCTGGGGGTTTCCCAAAGATATCATCAAGATGAAAGCCTAGGCAGATGCTTGGGAGCACCACCAGGAGGGCTGCAGTCATCAGTTTTGTCGTCATCTTGCTGATCTTCACGTTGGTTGAGATTGTCCGTGTTGTTGTATGTTGGTTGAACTTGGAGCAATTTGTAAAGATATGTCAGAAATTTGGGGTTTATATACAATTTCAAACCCATGAATAATAGTCTCAGTGGCTATTTGTTTAACTGCAAATTATAATTAAAATGGAACATTAAGTGAGGAATGAAATAAAGAGGGACATAGATTGGTACTCCCTATTCTTGATTATGCCAAAATACCCAAAATAAGGTTCATGACTCAGATTTTGGAGAGGAATAACTATGATCATGATTCCCATTTTACCCAGAGGAGTCTTGGGTTTTATAACCAATGATTGTTTTGTAACTATTGTATGGGAAGGGGGCATTCATGAGAAATGTCATTTGAATCATGTCCGTTTCAAGAGATTTCTCTATAAAGTCTGAATGAATTGTCTGAATATCTTTCATTTCTATTCAATAAGAGTGTTGGTTACAAATTTTATTTACCCTTTCCATTGCTTGTTTATTCTTTTGGACTACTAGTATGTTTCTCATTTTTAACGTAATCAATTGTGACATTTTCTTAAAGGTCTAGGTTTATCTTATCAAAATAAAAAAATCCACATCGGTTAACACAGCAAGATCAATCTCTGTGAGCACCTTTGTCTCACCTTTTATGGAAAGCTAATGCTATATTCTGCATTTGTACAAAAGTGTGCACACTAAACATGTGTGACTGTAAAGTAACAATTAAGACCTGAAGCATACACTAACATGTGAGAGCAGCTATATCTGTATGATGATAAATGAATACCATTATATTCAAGCTATGTGATAAGCAAAAACACATGTTTCCTCACGTGGTATTCTATAACAATGAGAAATTACATGGCTGTTATATTAGTGTGACAAATCGATGTGAGGGTTTAGCTTGTGACGTCTGACAGTAGTGTGTAAACTTGTTTATTTAACATTTTTGTAATGATTAGATTTAAAACTGGTGCAGCGAACACATATTATTAATTCAGATTTCAAAATACTTCAGATTCATTCATACGACTTTTTAGGAATTTCAAATCTGCAATGCTAATTGAGATCTAAATTCTTCTTATCAAATCCTTTTTGCGTCCTATTATATGTGAAATATAATGTGTTGTACTGCACCTAAATGTCAGAGGTCAAATTTCAGTTTTTGAGAATATTTAGTTGAATTTTAGATTTTTATCAAGAGCTCCTTTAACACAGGCTGGAGAAATATGTTAAATTATTGTAGGCAGCAGTGTGTTAAAAAAGCTAAAGGAGGAGATTTCGGACTGTCATATGTTGGATTTTGGCTATTTTCCTAGGATTTAAACAGGTGCATAAAATGTTAGGTCAATGTATTATCTCCAGGAAAAGCACTCATGCATAGAGATGATAAAATAATTTCGACTTTGAGACAGGGAAGAAGCAAACAACCCACCCATATGCTTTTTCATTGATGCAACAAAAATTAAAAATGCAGGTGTGAAAGGGGTTGAAAATCAGGACAACATTTCAGAAAAACATGTGGGTGGGTTATTTGCATCTCCCATTCCAATTGATTGGGATTGAACATTACACTAAAACTGAATTCCTCAATGAATATTAGAGTTTAGATTATTTTCGAATTACTAGACTTTATCTAAATTTTGAAGAATCAAAAATCATTTCCAAAGAACAATCAAGGCCTGTTTTCAATGACATCGGAGTCTTGTCTGTCTTTTTGCAGGTGTATATAGAGTTTTATTTGAATGAAAAATTGGTTCATACCTTCAAGAACTACACATTTCCAGGAGCCTTTGGTCATATTAATTGTATTAAATGTACACTTTAAGTCTGGAATTTGTAAATGTCATAACTTTGGGATCTTATGTATCAATCAAAAGTATTAATTTGAGATTTCAATATTCCAAATGTCCTGCGTGCAAAAGTAGAATGGTTGTTTAATGGATATATGTAAAGTATTTTTTATAACAGTATGTGAATATTTTGAATTATGAAATGGGTACACAGGTGATATTAATGTAAATGCCATGTGTAACCATTATGTAAACATCATGTAAATTTTTAGTTACCAGTTACATGGTCATTTATTTGTAAATATATTTTTTCATGGTTTGTATATTGTATAATAGTGTAACTTTTGCTGGTAAGTCACGTGCAAATATTTCTGTAAGATGTTGATCTCATATTTTTCCAAATGCCAGCTAGATCATTTCAATTCTACTAAGAGGTATGTATTTCAGTCATACACATAAGCATTATTTATTTGACTTTGCCTAGTTAGATCTAGGAATTAAGTCTTAAGTCTCCAACTCTGAACCAAATATATCCTTAATTACCCATAAGACTGCACTCGGTACTATCAATGGGTTGATCTAAATCTTTTCAAACTGTAATATTTACAAAAAGATTTGTTCCAAAGTGTTGGTGAAAGTTATATGTTGTTCAAGTTATAGGTTGATGTTTGTAAAGTCAGAGTGAAAGAATGACCATATGTTCACATCTGATAGTTTGATTCTAAAGCAGAGAAGGAGAAATTCACATTCTACTCTGCCTACCTTAATATTTTGAGCGCACAAGAGAATGGGGTAATTTAAAGTATGTGATATGTTAAATGTGTATTGGTGGCTATACTAATATTTCAATATTCCGATATGAATGACAATGAACTTTTGTAGACAATATATGAATGTCAATAATGATTTATGTAAGAATAACTAAAAATAAGTTTTGGGTTAAAATATCAAATAAACAAAAACAAACGGTTAAGATATGTCAACAGGGTGTGATAGTAACTTAGGCCCAGACCAGCTTATTATTTCAGCATATAGGCCTATTACAGCATAAGTTGCCCATGGCTTGATTTAGAGATCAAAATACCTTGTGATACACCCTTATGACAGACTTAACATTTATAGAATTTAGTAGGGTATTTATCCAAAAGTTTATTGCAAAAACTGGGGCTATTTTGGCATCATTATATCAAATATTACTGTATCTTGTAGTTTTACTGTACTACTATTAGTGAAATAAATACCTTTTTTACAACAGAAAATATGGTTAGAGTTATGCTGATTTTGAAAATGCAAATAAAATTTATTTATTTTTGGCTAGCCTATGGGATCGACCAGGCGTCCATCCGTCCGTTGGTCCATCCATCCGTCCGTTGGTCCATCCATCCGTCCGTCAACATTGGCCGCACAAATTAAAACTGCTATTCGGATTGAGTCATATCCACATTCATTTTATGCATATCCATAATGCCTATTTGACCTATCATCGCCATTTCTCAAGTTCACCCAGTTTCCGAGAAATTGCTGATTTTGACGTCAAAAAGTCAAATTTTCTGTAAATACTAGACACTTTGTTAAAGTAGAACTTTCAAATAACTTGTAGTAGTTGCTGTATATGCAACTTATGTCTTCTGAAGATTTCAAAGCTCTTGGAATTACAGTTTTTGGTGTTTACTCCATAAAATTTGACAAAAAGTAGGACTTGGTCATTTTCAGGAAACTTTCTCATGTATAAAATCAATGGCAGGTTTTGTGATTGACAAGTTTCTCAAAGTTTGCCTTATACTTGATCATTTCTTGCAATGAATTACATCATTTCTAGATTTAGGCATTCCCTACATATTGCTCAACATATGTCAGCATCAAATTCATCCCCTTTTTGAGATATTTGACGTAAAAAAACAGTATAAATAAGTAATTTTCAATTCAACCAATTTTTTTTGAAAATCATCGACAAGTTGCCAGGGGTTCAAATCTGACATTAGTCTTAGGATTTGACCTTTAGTGACCTTCGAAAGATCAAAAAGTTGATTTTTCAAATTGATTTTTGGATGTGAATTTTGGTCAGCTTAATCACAAAAGACCTTACTGAGCTCTGAATAAGTAAAATTTTCAATGGCTAAAGGTCATCAAGCTAGGTCACACAACTGTGCTATCTAAGTTTCTCAAAGTTCGAGACTACAAATCCAAATCAATATTTTTGTTTGAAAGTCAGGATATACATTCCTCTGAAGGTTCCAAACTGTGTGAGCACAGGACCGTGGGTCCTTCATTTCTTTTTACAACTTTTTGTGAACTAGTTGATCACATAAAATCATAGAAAGTCACATTTTGTGGAAAATGATAAATCTTGGACACATGAACAATTAACCATTGAGATCTGAAGCAAAAAATCAAAAATTTAAGTCAGTACGAGCTTAAGTACTGTATTTTAATGGTAAAATATGGCTTTCCTTAAGTTTCTGTAAATAAATGTTTATATCAATACCTAATGCAGCTTTTCTAGCTTAAAAAGTTGCACGATTTTTTGGCACACCCTGTTTGTTCTATAAATTATAGTAACAATTGGAGGACATGGTTTACTTTTAGTTTAATTCAATGGGTGGTCAACCAAACATTTAGACATACTTTTAACTCGGGTGTTTCAAAGATGAAAAAATTGGGTGACCAAAATATAGCCTAATTACTAATTCAAAATATATTAAAAATCAAACTGTAATGTTGTGTTAAGTGAAATGACTTGCAAAATATTTTTTACTTACACAGTAAAATCTGTGAACAAGGATCGCTTTCTGGATTGGACAAAACTGTTCCTTGTTGACAGGTGTTCCATATAGAGAGGGTCCATACGCTGGGCCAACTCAAGAAATTGCTGAATAAGCATAATTATTATTAGCATTTTATTCTGTACATGTGATTACTAAAACAATAAGATAAGGCCTCTGTTGATATCTAGATGATGAAGTATTGATGTGATGTAGAGAAAGATATTGCTAAGAACTGAAATTTAAGTTTCATCAGCACCATTTTATAGCATTTACTAGTATATTCTTCAAGTTTAGGTCATTGAAAAATGAAGAGATTTTGCTCAACAATACATAAATACATTTCTATTATTTCTAAAAAATGTCAATCCTTAGATTATCTCAACTGGTCAGGTAAAGTTCAGCTTTGTTGAAAGAGTGCATTAGCGTCATGGCAATTAATATAAACAGATTATCATATCAGAGTAATTAAAAAGTGGCTGAGATGTTCCATCTGTTAACAATTGGCTTATCCTCATCTCATTCAAATAAATACTAGATCCTCAATATCAGATATTGTCATAATTACCCAGCAAACAGTGACGTCCATGTAACGTCACTCATATGTGGTATATAAGTTCACTGGAGACGTTGTATATTTCCGTTATATAAACGTCAAAGCAACGTAAAATTGTGACCTTCAGCAAAACGTCGGTGGATGGTTAAAAAATGACGTTGTAGTAATGTGTTAGTAAAGTTCGAAATTTGTGCTGGTGTGAAAAACGTAACAATGACGTTGAATTTTTACCAGTTTGGTTCATTTGCAACGTAATATAAACGGCAAAATTTAACGTTGTCGTAACGTTTTTTAAATGTGTAAAATATTTGTAAGTGCAGGAAACATTACAAAGACGTTGCAGTTCTCACCAAATTGTTTCATTTGCTACGTAATATAAACGGTAAAATTTGACGTTGTCGTAACGTGTTTTAAATGTGAAAGATATTTGTAAGTGTAGAAAACGTTACAAAGACGTTGTGTTCTCACCAAATTTGGTACATTTGCTACGTGATGTAAACGGCAAAATTTGACGTTGTCGTAACGTGTTTTAAACGTGAAAGCTATTTGTTAGTGTAGAAAACGTTACAAAGACGTTGCACTTCTCACCAAATTGTTTCATTTGCTACGTAATATAAACGGTAAAATTTGATGTTGTCGTAACGTGTTCTAAATGTGAAAGATATTTGTAAGTGTAAAAAACGTTACAAAGACGTTGTGTTCTCACCAAATTTGGTACATTTGCTACGTAATGTAAACGGTAAAATTTGACGTTGTCGTAACGTGTTTTAAGTGTGAAAGATATTTGTAAGTGTAGAAAACGTTACAAAGACGTTGCACTTCTCACCAAATTGTTTCATTAGTGCTACGTAATATAAACGGTAAAATTTGATGTCGTCGTAACGTGTTCTAAATGTGAAAGATATTTGTAAGTGTAAAAAACGTTACAAAGACGTTGCGTTCTCACCAAATTTGGTACATTTGCTACGTAATATAAACGGTAAAATTTGACGTTGTCGTAACGTATGTGTTTTAAATGTGAAAGATATTTGTAAGTGTAGAAAACGTTACAAAGACGTTGCAGTTCTCACCAAATTGTTTCATTTGCTACGTAATATAAACAGTAAAATTTGACGTTGTCGTAACGTGTTTTAAATGTGAAAGATAATTGTAAGTCTAGGAAACGTTACAAAGTCCTTGTTTTCCCACCAAATTGGTTCATTTGCAACGTAGTGAAAATGGCTAATTGTAACGTTGTCAAAACATGGTTTGAATGTGAAAAATATTTGTAATTGTAAAACACGTTACAAAGACGTCATTTTCTGACCAAAATGGTTCATTTTCAACGTAGTGCAAACGGTTAATTTCAACGTTGTCGAAACGTGTTTTCAATTGAAATGTAAAAAAATATCTGAAGTGCAGGAAACGTTACAAAAAGACGCTATGTCCTCACGAAATTGGTTTATTTGCAACGTTGTCGAAATAGTTAATTTTGACGTTGACGAAACGGGTTTTAAACGTGAAAAATACATATACATGTATGTGAAAAAGAACGTGACAAAGACGTTGTGGTCTCAACTAATTCGTTTAATTTGTGACGTGAAGTAAATGTTAAATATATAACGAATATACATTTATGCCTCGAGTTGTGGTAACTTTAAATACTGATCGGTGGAGGCACAGGCATATGTTGGCTCACACAGATGAACTTAACGTGGTAATTGAGAGTGAGAGTGGAAATATGATTTCTCCGACGTTGTAATTTTGCCATGGGTTATTGCTGACAAAAGTCTGACGTTCTGTCCCGGGGGGTTCACTCCAATATAACTCTTAACACCTATGTGCCGCGCCAAAGACCCCCTTTTTGAGCATTTTCTCCATGTCAATTTCCTCTCAAAATATTGGAAGTTTCCATGTTTTATTCCTCTCAGAGTTATAAAATTCCATATTTTCTTCCTCTGAACTTCATAGATGTCCATGTCGACTTCCTCTGGAGCTTGCCGGTGTAAAAGAAATTATGGTCCCCTGGGGATTATGGTCCCCTTTCTTTAGGACCTCCTACCCTTTTACACCGGGACTAAAGTTTGCGGTTTTAGTCCCTTTCAACAAGGGCGAGCGTTACAAACGGAAAGTACATCGTTCGCAAATTTGATGTATTTCTCGTTCGGCTTTTTATCGTATTCTGTTCTATCAACCAATACAAATATAGGAATTCCCGCGTCGAAATCAACATGGAGGACAGTTCCAAGTTCAAGATATTGCTGCTTAAAAGCAACTTGGGAGCCGTACTGCCAGCTTTCGAAGGTAAGAATGATGCATGCATGTTACACAATCACCAAAGGTTAAAATGAAAGCATTCCATGGCCGGTACTTGCAGCGAGAACACAAATAATCTCATGTGAAAGTTGGGATCGTTTCAATTTTCATAATTTTTGAAATGAACTTTTGAATATTCTGATATTTGAATCGATGTTATTGATTTTCAATTTCATCACGATTTTCAATCATAATTCTCGGTTCATAATTTTCGTTAGGTCAATTACAAGGGGTCCAGGGGTCAGCATACTATATTTAGGGAGTTCTATAATTTTTTTGAAAATAACATGGCAGAGAAGCATTGAAATATGAGGTCACAGATATGATAGCTAAACTACAAAACAAACTAAAATAAACAAAAGTAAGAACATGTATAAATGTTTCTATTTTTACATGTTCTGTTTCAATGTGGTCCTTTAATTGCTTATTTTTTAGATTCAGAGAAGTTCCAAACATTCAAAATTTTACTGTAATCTCATCTACTCTACGACCCCCACTTAAATTTGTAAAAAACATAAGTGGGGGTAACCAAACTCGTCTGGCCCTGTTATCCACTCCCTGATTCTGAAATGTCGTAGACCAACAACGTCAGGCGTAGATAACTGGGCCATACGGGTTTTTGTTAAAGTGGGGGTAGAATGCGATAAATCGCATGATGTATGGTCTCTCTAAAATTCTCTTATTTTTAACATGGGAAATCGTCACTTCAGCAAATTCACATGTCATTTATTTATGTTCCAAAATTCACCCTATGCAGACAGAGCCTGTGGGAAATATTGGGTGCGGAGCAAATGAGCGGAGGGTGCGGAGCTAACGGTCATTTTTGAATTTAAATTTGGGATATTTCTGAAACTAAGCCGTTTTGGGACTTCAAATATACCAAGATATGTGTATTTGACACCAAATATCAATACAATTGTGAAAATAGTAGCGCAATTCATTCTGTCATGTCTGTAGCGACTCATTGTGCCTTAAACCTTTCCCAGACCTATATATTTTGAAATTATTTATTAAATAATTTGCATGGGTAGTGTATCTTGAACACCATTTTTTATGAATGCTGGGGACGCAGTATTAAAAGGATAGTCTCAAAATATATAGGTCTGGGAAATGTTTAAGGCATACTGCGTCGCTATAAAATGAATTGCACTACTATTTTCACATAGGGTGAAATTTATTTAGGCTAGTATTAATATGTATATAACATATGCCTGGCAAAATTTTGTGAATTTAATTTAAAATCAAACATTATCCATTATGATTTAGGTTCGCCTTTGACAGTTTTTGAAGTGGAAATGTGTCTGTTATTAAGCATATTAAGCATACACCCTTTACCAATTTACGGAGACTGAAAGGTGAACTTCAACCTTCCTTGAAACTGTATGATTATCAGGCCCGTAGCCAGGGGGGGGGGGGTTTCGCAGGGTTCGGGCGAACCCCCCCCCCCCCCCCTGGCCAAAAATTCTTTCAAAATCATGCAGTTTTCACCATTTTGAGCACTTCTCAAGTGATTTTGTCCATATTTGGGCCAAAATTGTCAAATGTGAACCCCCCTGGAAATTTTGGAAAAATGAACCCCCCTTGACAAATCCTGGCTACGGGCCTGATTATTGATATTGATATTTTTTAATCGAAATGGTGTTTGTTATAAGCACACGCCTTTTAACAATTGATAGAGACTGAAAAGTGTATTTCATCTTCAGCAAATCTGAAATTAAGCTTTGTTTTTATTGATCGAATTCAATGAAAGTTAATTTCTTTTAAGTTAAGTTTTATCAGCCTTTAAAAAACTACTATTGTCATCTGTTTTTCCATCTTAGTGTACAATAGTTCTCTACTCTGTTTTCAGAAGTAGGAGATGAACCAGATTTTTGTAGCTTTCATCCATGATAACCCTGAGACCTTGTTGGTTGTGTTTAGATGATGGTGTTTCAGACTAATCAGGTATATTATTTCATCGTTTGATTTAATTAACTTGCATCATTTGTGGCTCCTTGCTTCAGAAAGTATTCATTTGTATTTAATGCAGTTATTATTTAACTTTCACAGTTTCACAGCAAATGAGATACTGTAAATTGCTTTAATTTGGTGCTATTTAATTTGGCGCCCTGTGCAAATTTTAAAAGTATGACTGCTATATAATTAAGTTCTTTTAAAAGGTTTGAACTTAATCCTGATTGACACAATGTTAAAACATCTCAGTAGATTTACTCATCATATTCACAATTTAAAGGTCTTATTTTAATCAATACAATTTGAAATAAAAGTATAAAATAAAGTAACAGTCTTTTAAAGTACTACTATTGTCCTCTATTTTCCCATCTACCTATTCTGTTTTCAGGATTGTTGTAGCCTTCACCCATGATAACCCTGAGATGATTTTGGCTGTGTTGAGATGAGTGGTGTTATGCTAATCAGGTAGGCCTATATTATTTCTAGAGGTGTCACACTGACCCGAAGTTGACCTGCCATATTTTATCTCAGAAAGTTAAGAGTCATTCTCAAGTATCTACTTTCCTACCGTTCCAACATTTCAAATTATTATCCAATATAATATTTTAATAAATAGATCTCTAGTTAGGTCATTGGATGAAGATTATGAGAGTCAACGAAGGAATGTTTTGGCTATATGATTCTACTGTAGAAATACAAAAGGATAGTACAAAAAGCTACTAGGGATCTATAAACAGATGAGCATAGGGATTGTTTTACCCCAGAGTAGTCCCAAAAAGTCTCCTGAGACAAAGATCAGATCTGGTGGAAGAAAGATTACACCCTCAGGTGCATTTTCAGATAACCAACTAATAAAATGTTTATACTACAAGTCTCTAAAATATTTCAGACAAACTAGCAGTACAAGCAGAATGGAACATTTGACGGTTTGGAAGTTAGGCAGTCTAGAGTCCTCTGAGCTTGGGGAGTTGCGAGGAAAGTGACTTCGGTAAGTCCAGGTTAATCTATTATTCATTATAGAAGTATTTTATATATATTAAGTTTACAGCAGAATCAAATCTAGCAAGATCCTTGTCATTCTATTCTAAAAATATAAAGTGCAGACTTTACTTCAGGAATACTAGAGTATTTTACCAAAGAATTTTACAATTATGTATTTTAATTTATATATATGGCTTCCATATTTATATTTGGAAGAATTAAAAAATTTTCCCGATTTTCGCACTTTTAATCCTCAATAACTTACTGATTTACAACACATTGTAGACCTTTGAGACATATTGTATCTGAGATTGTAAAGAATAGATCGCTAGCTCAATTTTGGTTGAAAATGACACTGCAAAATATACAGAGTGGGTATGGGTATACAGGTTACATTTCATACTTTTCAATATATTGATTTTTTCCAGGAAAATGTCCAAAAACAAGCAGAAATGGCAATGTGTTAAACATGCAACCAGGGAAACAACGACTGAGCTGTACAAGTCATTTGAAAAAACATTTGGAAAGTGATGAGGACCAATGAGAGCTCAATGTTTCAAGGAAAAATGAACACTTAGCATAAACAATATCTGTTCCGATAAGCAAGCCAGTTTGAATTAAATTTTTATCTCTATAACAAGTAATGGGACAGTACTTTTAAGATTGCATAGATATAATGGCTTCATATCTGAAACATGCAATTTTTCTAGATTTATTCCCAACTTAAAATGGTCATTATTGCTTTTTGAAAATCAATACCATGTTAACTAATAGAGCATTTGTTCAAGCTCAAATTAGAATATTTATTCATTCCCGTTCAGAAAAATAACAATATAACCCCTAAACAGTTAGGCTATAGATAATTACATTCATAGTAAAGGGGGTGAATAGATCTGCCGAGATCTGGGCACAATCTCGGAAATGAAATATCGAAATATCATCAAAGGTTAATCCCATACTTAGTAGTGTTATAGGTAAATAACATGCGGGAATATAATTGATATCTGAGTTGAGCGGGAGATATATAAGGGTTATGTACTGGGAGGTTTTGGATACAGGTTTTATCCCAAGGGAAATATGTGTATATCCCGAGGGACCGCAGGGACCAAGGGATATACACATATTTCCCGAGGGATAAACCCTGTATCCAAAACCGACCGTACATAACAGATGTATTTCATACCTACTGATGTTCTTGGTACGTCATATACCTTATAAAGTTCCAAAATTCAAAAATATACTTAAGATACACATTTTCTTGGTGTTTTAAAGTGGTTTTTTAAGTTTCTGAGATTATCAAACTCATATAGCCTAACTCATATTTTGAAAAATAAAATTTGAAAAAAATGTGAAAATCTTTTTTTTAAAAATGTGAAAAAGAATTTGGGGAAAAATGGGAAATTTCAATGCATATTTAATTCTCATAATCTACTAAGTATAGGATAAATCAGTTATTAAATGCTCGATTTTTGATACAGTGTATATCCCTCAGTAAATACAATATAGTCACGATTTATTATTTAAAATATGCCTTATTCAATTTTAAGACAAGCCAGAACGGCAAATCTCCCCAACCCCTTAACCGTTTAGGGGTTAATAAAATACTTAATAAAACTTATTAACGATAGGATAGATTTTTGATAGATGACATACGAGACTGTAATTATATTTAAGTTCAATTCTGTGTGTCAATATTCTCTATTTGGATGCTCAAAAAAGTTCTTGTGTATTAACTCATTAATTATTGGAAAAACAATATACATTTGTTAATAAGTCAAAGCATAAGTTAGTTGTGTTTTACCTTCACATGTGAAAATGTTAGGCTTAGTGTGTTATATATAATTTTACTGAACATCGGTGTCTACATCTTCCTGTACAGGAACTTTAAATTATGTTCATGTAATGATTCATTTAACTGGACGTTAGTCATTACTATCACTATATCTTGTTGATGGCATACTAGTAATTAAGGTTACTAGAACATTCCTTGCATGTGTTGTCCTAACTTGATGTAACCAGAAGTTATGAATTTGCCATGTATGTGACAAGCACGTTACAGTCTCTTTATTTTGGCAAAGTCGTTGTTAAGGTTGGTACTACATTCCTGGCTCGTGATATCTAAGTCGAACGTAACTTGTATACTCATTTATGCGTGTCCACACTTGCCTTTGCCTACAACGTTCTATAGTTAATGTTACCAGAACTTTAACTTGGCCACGTATATGTGACGTTGCATTAGCACGTTAAAGTCTGTTATTTTATTTTTGCAGTCATTGTTAAGGTTGCTACTACATTCCTAGCACATGATATTTAAGTATAAAATGTAACGTTGTATAAACATCTGTGCGAGTCCAGACCTTCCTGTGCCTACATCGGTCCAAGACAAACGTTACCAGAACTTTAAACTGGCCAGGTATATGTTACGTTGCATAAGCACATTACAGTCTCACTATTTTTGCGAAGTCATTGTTAAGGTTGGTTCTACATTCCTGGCACGTGATATTTAAGTCAAATGTAACGTTCTTTAAACATCTGTGCGAGTCCACACCTTCCTGTACCTACAACGTTCCATAATTAACGTACCAGAACTTAAAACTGGCCACGTATATGTGACGTTGCATAAGCACATTACAGTCTCGTTATTTTTGCGAAGTTATCGTTTAGGTTGGTTCTACGTTCCTGGCACGTGATATTTAAGTCAAATGTAACGTTCTTTGAACATCTGTGCGAGTCCACAACTTCCTGTACCTACAACGTTCCATAATTAACGTATCAGAAATTTAGATTGGCCACGTATTTATGACGTAATGTAAGTACGTTACATTTTCGTTATTTTGGCGAAGTCATCGTTTAGGTTGGTTCCACGTTCCTGGCACGTGATATTTAAGTCAAATGTAACGTTCTTTAAACATCTGTGCGAGTCCACACCTTCCTGTACCTACAACGTTCCATATCAACGTTACCAGAAATTTAGATTGGCCACGTATATATGACGTAATGTAAGTACGTTACATTTTCGTTATTTTGGTGACGTAATTGTTAAGGTCGCTACTACGTTCCTGACACGTGATATTTAAGTCAAATGTAACGTTCTTTAAACATCTATGCGAGTCCACACCTTCCTGTACCTACAACGTTCCATATCAACGTTACCAGAAATTTAGATTGGCCACGTATTTATGACGTAATGTAAGTACGTTACATGTTCGTTATTTTGGTGACGTAATTGTTAAGGTCGCTACTACGTTCCTGACACGTGATATTTAAGTCAAATGTAACGTTCTTTAAACATCTATGCGAGTCCACACCTTCCTGTACCTACAACGTTCCATATCAACGTTACCAGAAATTTAGATTGGCCACGTATATATGACGTAATGTAAGTACGTTACAGTTTCGTTATTTTGGCGACGTTATTGTTAAGGTCGCTACTACGTTCCTGACACGTGATATTTAAGTCAAATGTAACGTTCTTTAAACATCTGTGCGAGTCCACACCTTCCTGTACCTACAACGTTCCATATCAACGTTACCAGAAATTTAGATTGGCCACGTATTTATGACGTAATATAAGTACGTTACATTTTCGTTATTTTGGTGACGTAATTGTTAAGGTCCCTACTACGTTCCTGACACGTGATATTTAAGTCAAATGTAACGTTCTTTAAACATCTATGCGAGTCCACACCTTCCTGTACCTACAACGTTCCATATCAACGTTACCAGAAATTTAGATTGGCCACGTATATATGACGTAATGTCAGTACGTTACAGTTTCGTTATTTTGGCGACGTTATTGTTAAGGTCGCTACTACGTTCCTGACACGTGATATTTAAGTCAAATGTAACGTTCTTTAAACATCTGTGCGAGTCCACACCTTCCTGTACCTACAACGTTCCATATCAACGCGGTTACCAGAAATTTAGATTGGCCACGTATTTATGACGTAATGTAAGTACGTTACATTTTCGTTATTTTGGTGACATAATTGTTAAGGTCGCTACTACGTTCCTGACACGTGATATTTAAGTCAAATGTAACGTTCTTTAAACATCTGTGCGAGTCCACACCTTCCTGTACCTACAACGTTCCATATCAACGTTACCAGAAATTTAGATTGGCCACGTATTTATGACGTAATATAAGTACGTTACATTTTCGTTATTTTGGTGACATAATTGTTAAGGTCGCTACTACGTTCCTGACACGTGATATTTAAGTCAAATGTAACGTTCTTTAAACATCTATGCGAGTCCACACCTTCCTGTACCTACAACGTTCCATATCAACGTTACCAGAAATTTAAATTGGCCACGTATATATGACGTAATGTAAGTACGTTACAGTTTCGTTATTTTGGCGACGTTATTGTTAAGGTCGCTACTACGTTCCTGACACGTGATATTTAAGTCAAATGTAACGTTCTTTAAACATCTGTGCGAGTCCACACCTTCCTGTACCTACAACGTTCCATATCAACGTTACCAGAAATTTAGATTGGCCACGTATTTATGACGTAATGTAAGTACGTTACAGTTTCGTTATTTTGGCGACGTAATTGTTAAGGTCGCTACTACGTTCCTGACACGTGATATTTAAGTCAGATGTAACGTTCTTTAAACATCTGTGCGAGTCCACACCTTCCTGTACCTACAACGTTCCATATTTAACGTTGCTACAACTTGAGACATATATTCTGACGACGTTATCACAACGTAAAATTGTTAGCTGGGTCATTCACACCTCTAAAAAACAATGGAATGTACAGTGTAACCACATTTTGATGTTCCGTGTGAACAGCTAAATTTTGAAAACCCTAAAACAGAGTCCCTTGTTCCCAGTTGTCATGAGTTCCGTACAGTGAGGGTCCGAAAGTCAATGGAAAACTATTTGGCTCTTTTGAAAACTGTTCCTTGTTGACAGGCGTGCCAAAGAAAGATGTTCCATCGGACAGGTTTTACTGTATATTTTTACTATTTTTCAAATGCTTTCAATAATTTTTTAATCATTTGACGAGCGTCGTTTGACTTTTGGCGATTTAGATGTAACATTTATTTTCTCATTCGTATTGTCTTTGGGTTCTACCTTATCTCTATAGGGTTTGGTTCTGGTATGACCATAACGTATAACATATGTCACCAGGTGAGCCTGAGAGTTAAATTATTTGAATGATTTTATTGGTAATGGAATAGGTAATATCTATTACCAATAAATATGGGAGTTTTTGCTTAATGTACATGTATTCTATTCATAGCAAACGTAGCAATGAATTACCTTAGAATTAGTGCTGTGTGCAAGAGGTGAGATTATGTTTATAACAGGATCTTAAGAGGTTCTGGACAAATCATTTGATTCTGGACTTGACATATTTTTTTTCCAACGAAATCACATCCAAGGGTTGAATTTTTATTGGATATTTAGAGAGCGAGTCCTGTATTGATTTCAATAAAAAGGTTAAAATAGAACGCTATTTGAGAGTTAATCTTATACTTTCATTACATTGATAAATTAAGGCAAATTCTGAAAAATATTAAAGTGCATTTTTTGTGCAATATTATCCAAGTATTTAGATGAAACGGTCTTATTTAAATACAAATCATAACATGATGATATTTTTTCATAAAATATTTCTTCAAGAAATTCAATTGAAGGCTCAAGATAAAACGAGCTAATTTAGGTGAAAACCCTTACATGATGATGTGTTTTCATGACTTCTTTCATAAAATTCCATCAAGGGGTGAAAATAAAATGATCGAATTTAAGTGATTTAAGGATCACGAGGATAGGTTTTCTTGGATATTTTCTATGAAATCCCATCCAGTGGTCAAGGTAAAATTTTTATTTGGTATATTTGGTCACATGTTCGAACCCATAGAACCATATAGGAACGTCATTTTGAATGTTACGTGATAAATTCATATAAGGCTTTTAGAACAATGTGGGGAAAGATGAGGGGAAACCCCTGACACCTGTTCACGATTTTATCCGAACGTTCATCGGATCATTTCGGTTTTTATGCACTTCATTATTTTACCGAAGTTTGCCGATTCGATTCGTCGTATTTCGGAATATTGGGGACAATTTTATACTCCATTGGGAGTATTTTTAATCTACTTCTTATTACGAAGATTCCCGAACCTTGTTCGGATTAATCCGGATTTTCTGACCTACTTCATCTACCGAGATTTAACGAGTTTACATTCGGCTCATTTCGGAATCCTGGTGACAATTTTATACTCCATTGGAGTATTTTTGATCTACTTCTCTGGATTTTTGATCTACTTCTTATGACGAAGATTCCCGAATCAGTTCGGATTAATCCGGATTTTCTGACCTACTTTATCTACCGAGATTTAACGAGTTAACATTCGTCTCATTTCGGAATCCTGGTGACAATTTTATACTCCATTGGAGTATTTTTGATCTACTTTTTCTGGATTTTGCCCTACTTATTATAAGTTGACAGCAAGCAAATCAAAAAGTTCGCCATGAACGGGTTTCGATCGACTAACCTAGAGAGTGGAAGCTAAACACGCTAGCCATGAGGCTAACGTTCACCTGTGTGAGATGATAAAGGTATCATATATTTATACCGAGCGTCAATTTAGAATGATCTTCGCTTTTGACTCCACTTAGATACAACTCGTCAGTTGTATCCAGAATAGGTGAACGCCTATGGTGTTAGTGAATAACCAAATCCCAGGCGAGTGGTTCGTATCCCACCGTGATATGTTATTTTTGCTTTATTAATACGACAGAAAGGAGCAAGGTGTAGGTTTGAAAACAAGACGTACGTTTATTTCAATACAGTTTTAGAAACATTAACCTCTGATAATTGAAGGATTTCCACTTCTGAAGCGCGACTAGATCTAAGAAGTTCATTAATCAAGACAGTGTAAACCTTTTAGATATATGTTAGACAATGTACACGCCCCGTGTGGAATCAACTAAATGTTACATTTTGGATTTCATTGAGATCCTGTCATAGTCCTAAAATTTATTTTTCTGGAACATCATTTTTTCAACACTGATACAAATTTCCCTGACATTTCCATGACATGTCTACAGTTTCAAAATTCCCGGACTCTTTGGCCCTTTTTGACCTTATTTTAAAATTCTCTGACATTTCAGGCACTTGGAAAATTAAATCAAAACCCTGACATTTCCAGGTGTGTACGAACGCTGGAATTATTCTTAAAATATCCTTCAAACAAAAGGGGAAAATGCTATGCACAAATACTCTAATTTAGTTTGTATTGTAATGCGTTGTATTACATTGCATTGCATTGTATTGTGTATTTATTTGAGTGTCCGTTGACGGTAAAGAAGGCATTTAAAAGTTATTTGTGAAACTTAATAAACTTAATAAACAATACTTTAACAGTATTCTGTTATGGCAAAGTATATTTCATTTTTTCTCTTGTTCTCTACAATCTGCGTTGAGGACACTGAAGCATATGTCTGTATTTTGTTGGTGGGGAACAGCGTATCCTATCGTTCACGGAGCAAATTCAACTCTCGTTCACGAGTACCTTGTTTTTGGGCTCTTGTCCCAAAGATAACGATTGTATAAGGTTGCATAATCAGGATTATGAGCTTTCATGTTCTCATAGTTACATCTGTTGTAAAACGAATCTTGTCGCAACCTCTGCGAATCACGACAGCATAACATTTGAATCACGTTGACATCATTGCAAAATTAGGCTAAATATGCTAAGTCAGATAAATTATTTTATCTGTTTCAAAATGTTTCATTTTATTTTGCCTATATAAAAGAGATTGAAGAAGATAAGATAAACTGTTCCGTAATATATATTGTGTTTAAATAACCTTTTTTTTAGAATCACAATGTAAAATAAATCTCCCGTTCCTGCCATTCTGGTAACGCCATGCAATGGATGCAATTCAAAGTGAGAGAGAGATCTATGAATAACAGAATGCGTCCATGCCATTAATTTGGCCAAATACATGGCATGAAACTGACGTAAGTTTAAGTAAGCTACGCCCCCCGCTTTCTCTGGTAAATTATGACTTTATTTTTCGGAGTAATGGGTTTCGGACAACTGGGTTTCGGAGAACTGGGTTGTACCCGATTACGCTTTGCACGCCGCTTTAAAATCCCGATGTCTCCAGAGGTAGTTTAATCCGGTAGCCGACAGGCGTTTCTTGCATTATTGAATACAAGCTAACCTTATATTCGCGAATGCAACTAACGCCTTCCGGCACTTACCTGATTAACCCAGTATAATATGACCAAGTCATTTAAATATGAATGGAATAGTGGCAGGAACTATTCGTATTGACATGAGTTTCCAGTAAAATAATAGGTTAATCCGGTAGCCGACAGGCGTTAGTTGCATTTGCGAATACAAGCTAAGACTATGATTTGGGAATGGAAGATTTCAGCTTCCGGATTAACCTACCATTCTATGGGCGACTCATTTAAATATGAAAAGAACCTGACAATATTCCATTAATATTTTAATGAATTGCCCATAAAATAGTAAAGTAGGTTTATCCGGTAGCCGACAGGCGTTAGCGGCATTCGCGAATACAAGCTCCTTTATTTCATAATTTGGGAAATATATATTTTCACAATATTGAAATAGATGGTGGTTCAAAGTGGAATACATATCATACAAGTGTCACAGATATTTTTAGTGCATATATGGTCTGTCTTTGCATGACTTTGTAGAACATATCAAAACCCTGGGATCCACAGGGTAACAGTAAGTACATTTCGTTAGATCTTCCGAAGTTCATGCTTCAAAGTTGTCAAAGTTGTAAAAGGGTAATCCTTTTTTGAGTACGAAAGCGTACTTTTTGTTCAATAGCCTTTCCAAGCTGCTAATCTTTTGAGTGCATCGTGCATTCAACGAATTGTATTCACTTATTAACCAATCAGTGCCAGGAACAAAATGCACGCTTACTTTTTGGGCTAAGTTTAGTGTTTTATGAAGCATGCTACATACAAATGTTACGCTTTTGCTCATTTACTTTGAGAACTATCTATAGGTACACATTACCAATTGACTCCTAGATTTGAGTGAACAAGTACCTCGTATTTTTCATTTTTCGATATTTTGAGATTTGTTGGCTGATGAGTAACTTGATATTTTATGTCTAAATATATTAAAGTGGTTAATAGTAATAGTTTTATTGTACACCATAAACTGTTAACGTTTTAGAATTGGGACACAATATATGATTTGATAATAGAACAATACATGTATATGTCTTACTCTAAACTCGGTGGTTTGTTTGTTAGTATGTTTTCTTAACAGCTCAATAACTGTTGTATTAATAAGGCGTTATACTATGAAAAAAAGATTGAACGATGTAGGCATAGGCAGAGGGAGTATCACACTACCCTACCACGTGAACACATTTAAAAAGAATACAGGGTACAGTTAAGTTGCAAATAGAGCGGGTATTCTTTGTCCTTTTCCATAGGACTTTTCTGGTGATAGTGCGTTGCAAACTGCTCGATGAATCTATACAATGTAAAATCTAGTATTCCTCCAGAACTATGGAAATAAACAAAGGTCCTCCATTTGCAACTTCACTGTAGCCTGTATTCCTTTTAAAGAAATACGGGCTACAGCATTGGGGTATAGTAGTTTGATTTTTCAATATATCACTAATCTACATGTAGCTTCTTTCCTTGAAAAAACATGAGTTTTGATGTACGTATATCAAACATGGGCCACTGCACTATATTGAACCAGGGTGCCGGTGTTACATAATGTAATTTTATGGGCCATCATACAACCACCTCTTGCCCACTTTATTCATGTTTTGGATTACAGTTTATACACAATGCATAAACAGCATGAAACAATCATTTCTACTTGTGGATTAGATTTGTATAGATCTCTTTGTGAACTGAGTGTTATGTTCAATATGTGAAAATATCATGGACTTAAATTGTACCGTTATATTTATAACCTGACCACATTTGCATATGTTCAACAACTGACTGAGTGATCGAGTTCATCAAACAATGTTCGTAATAGAGGTCATGAACTTTGCTTTGTTCATAATCCTATTTCTGCAACTGACTCATATTATGCATCTTATTATATAATATTATATGATTTATTTTGATTAGCAGTGTCTCATAAGCCATTGGTGGCTCGAGGCTTTTTGGATGATTGTACAGATGTATATGTATGAAATTAAGCATGCGACACTTAAATAAAAAACAATACAATATTAAGCTTATAAACTTGCTGATCATATGATTTTAATATTTTAATACTACATGATACTCATATCAAAATACCAATGTATTTGTGAACAACTCTTACGTTTGATATTGTACGAATTTTCTGATTTGCTGTAGTAGTCGTAAATGCAACATATAACAATGTTATGTTACTTTGTGTCATATGAAAAATAAATTCGTACAAAGATGAGTTTTATTTCGTTTGTTATTCAATGTAGAATACACGTTGTACATTATTTCATGTATAGGATATTGACAATAATCAGACTATCGTATTACAATACAGAAGAATAAAAGAGATAATGATATATGCATTCTAATTTGAGATTGACATGCGTAAAGGTATCAATATTTTATCTAGTATTTCATTTTATCCCTCCCATCCCATCCCACCCGCTCATCAGCAATCCCCAGAAAATTCGTTCGGTGCTTTTAAATGTTAATAGTTCGGTTGAGTTTTAAAAATAAATCTTAAGCACTTTAAATCTAGATAAAATATTCATGATTTGATTGTGATTATCATTTCTAATTATTACATGACGGTTCCATTACATTCAATGCGTATCTAATCCTCAAAGTTTATACTCGATTTTCGACAGGTAAAGGTAATATATCAACCCTCGGTCCCTACTATTTCTCGTGTAGATATATTGCATAACTTTCTCAGATATATCATGAATATATATGAACATGAAGTCTTGTCAATTTACTTAATCGTTGGTTGATTTCTAGGTTTATTAGAATTAAAAGAACGAACGTTTCATCAAACGAGTCCTATATTCAATATCTATTCGTTGGGCCCATTCTTTAAATGTAACTATATTCTTTTAACTTTAAAAGTATCTGTTTAGTGCTACTTTAACATATATTCATTATTTTTATCCGCACAACAGTATCAAACGTTAATGCACAACTAGCCATGCCAAGACATGGCCACTACCCTCGTCCAAAGTAAAATACAAGGTCTTCATTCTTTAATGATTATGTTTCAATTGATTTAGTTTAGTGATTTAAATGTAGGAAAATGAGTCGCTGTGATGTCATATCTGGCGCAGCAATTTCAGAGTCACTGCAAAAAATTAAAACATCAGTCGGATCATAAGACTAAATAAAAAAGCTATTTAGGGATGAATAACATTCGGTGAAATCCGTGATATCGTTATATCATTCGTTAATTGTCAAAGCTGCGCCCATTTCTCGGTGCAGGCAGATATAAGGCGGCCAGACTGGGCATACACAAAATGTATTGTATGTGCTCCTTAGGTTGCACTCGGGTGCTATCAACATCGAACACACACACGTTTAAGATACACAGAGATAATTAAGGGATGAGTGACAAAGGGATGTTAAAAACAGGTGGCTATTGCAATTGATATTTTAATGTAACTTTAGTATGTAAGAATCTTTTCATCAATAAAAATAACATCTTAGATATTACAGCTACATGTACAATGTGAGTGTATTTAAAAATGTAGTACATAGCTAGTTCAATCTATAAAGATGTCTGATGACAAAAAGCTCAATTTTCCTTGATGTCGTGGTCAATGGGACTTTAACACGTGAACTAATGTTTTTTATTTTTTTGTTTTAAAGTCACTTATAGCAAACCTAATCTAACAATTATCTCACTATATGCTTATGACATATTCATGTATACGTTGTTTGTCTTTTTTTCAAATCAACCCACGGAAATATGCAATACACCAAGTTAAAAAAGTGGTACGAATCATAAAAGCGACGTTGGGTGTTTCACTAGTAATTTTTATATGAAAAATCTAGAAATATTACCCAAATTAAACTATGACTATTCAAAAGAAGACATTCAAATCTATATTATGTAAAAAAATCAAATTTGTCCGAAGCAGGGATAACGCTCAATTAGAGTGACGAACTTTGTTCTCCAAACCGAGAATGGTCTTTTATGAAAAAAGTTATGAAAACACATCACCAGATCATGTAAAGCTGTTTTACCTAAAAGATCGTTTTATCTTCACCCTTCGATTGGATTTCATGAAAAAATATTTTTATGAAAAAATAGGATTTGTAGGATATCGACGCTCTAACATGTAGTTTAATCACACGCAGGTATCTGGTTTTATTGCGTGTAGAATGTATCGATATCAGGACCGCTACATGCCAGTGACCTTGCTCCTTTCTGTCGTATTAAAAAAGCAAAAATAACATATCACGGTGGGGTGCGAACCACTCGCCTGGGACTTGGTTATTCACTAGTACCACAGGCGTTCATCTATTCTGGATACAACTGACGAGTTGTATTTACGTGCAGTCAAAAGTGAAGATCATTTTGAATTGACGCTCGGTATAAATATATAATACTTTTATCCTTTCGTATCGGTTGCACGTTAGCCTCATGGCTAACGTGCCTAGCTTCCATGCTCTAGGTTAGTCGATCGAGACCCGTTCATGGCGAATTTTTTGATTTGCTTGTTGTAAAGATATAATAAGTAGGGCAAAATCCAGAAAAAGTAGATCAAAAATACTCCAATGGAGTATAAAATTGTCACCAGGATTCCGAAATGAGACGAATGTAAACTCGTTAAATCTCGGTAGATGAAGTAGGTCAGAAAATCCGGATTAATCCGAACAAGGTTCGGAAATCTTCGTCATAAGAAGTAGATCAAAAATACTCCAATGGAGTATAAAATTGTCACCAGGATTCCGAAATGAGCCGAATGTAAACTCGTTAAATCTCGGTAGATGAAGTAGGTCAGAAAATCCGGATTAATCCGAACAAGGTTCGGGAATCTTCGTAATAAGAAGTAGATTAAAAATACTCCCAATGGAGTATAAAATTGTCCCCAATATTCCGAAATACGACGAATCGAATCGGCAAACTTCGGTAAAATAATGAAGTGCATAAAAACCGAAATGATCCGATGAACGTTCGGATAAAATCGTGAACAGGTGTCAGGGGTTTCCCCTCATCTTTCCCCACATTGTTCTAAAAGCCTTATATGAATTTATCACGTAACATTCAAAATGACGTTCCTATATGGTTCTATGGGTTCGAACATGTGACCAAATATACCAAATAAAAATTTTACCTTGACCACTGGATGGGATTTCATAGAAAATATCCAAGAAAACCTATCCTCGTGATCCTTAAATCACTTAAATTCGATCATTTTATTTTCACCCCTTGATGGAATTTTATGAAAGAAGTCATGAAAACACATCATCATGTAAGGGTTTTCACCTAAATTAGCTCGTTTTATCTTGAGCCTTCAATTGAATTTCTTGAAGAAATATTTTATGAAAAAATATCATCATGTTATGATTTGTATTTAAATAAGACCGTTTCATCTAAATACTTGGATAATATTTCATAAAAAATGCACTTTAACATTTTTCAGAATTTGCCTTAATTTATCAATGTAATGAAAGTATAAGATTAACTCTCAAATAGCGTTCTATTTTAACCTTTTTATTGAAATCAATACAGGACTCGCTCTCTAAATATCCAATAAAATTTCAACCCTTGGATGTGATTTCGTTGGAAAAAAAATATGTCAAGTCCAGAATCAAATGATTTGTCCAGAACCTCTTAAGATCCTGTTTTATGTGATATAAGGTGATATTATGACTTTTTAAATATATTACCAATGCCCGCTATGATTTTGATGTACGATTTTGGCTGGTCCCAGTGGAATTCAGATTTCAGATTTTACAATACTATCTACTATCTAGTAAACTTCATGTCCCTTCATGTTGGTTAAGTTGGCTTAAAAAGCAACGAAAACTAGAATATTTCTATTATAGCATACACATAGATTTATTCAGATCATATCAAGTGCAAAAATAAATATCAATAAATAAATAAGTCTGGTTTTCAATGGTTGTGGTCCTCCATATAGGAGTTTTACTGTGGAGGTACATTAGCATAGAGACAATCCCTTCCACTGTAGACTCTCTCTGGCCTGTTTCCAACATCTGTGAATTGCTCTCCTTCCAAGTAGCTCAAGACCTCTCTGTCATACCTCTCGGCAAAATCCTGTGGGTCTCTGGCGAGGACGAATAGAGTGAAGCGAATTGGGTCTGAAATTATGGAGTATTGGTATTGGCCATTCAAGACTGGTCCAAGCTTGAGGATCCAATCTGGAATAAAATGTGACCTTGTGTTAAATTTATTTTGTGGTACTAATCTGATCTGATATAATCAGAAAGGAATAGAGATGATAAAAACTTTACAAAAAGTGATTTATCCTTGAAATGTATATCTGTGTAGTGATATGATAATGTAAATCCTCTGAAATTCACAGAAGGAAAAAAGGAGGTTATACATTTGGTTTAGTCTGAGGGGCAACATTTAAAACTAAACATAACACCTCTAAAATCCACAGTCTAATAGATGCTATTTTCAATGTGACTTAGTCTACTTACAAGGTGCTGGCAATGGGACTCCAGAAAGTTCTACAAGAAGTTGTCCCTCAGTCTCGGTCTTGTATCCAAATCCTGTGATCTGATCCAAAGGGCCATTGGGGGTCATGATACGGTTTGAGTTCAGTACTGAGATGGTAGTTGCATTGATAACTCCGTAGTCAGCTGTGATACAGACAGCATTTCTCAGGAAAGAGTTCCTGAGATTGCTGTTATAGTAGACCTGGTACCACCTGCCGAGATATTTTGGAATTTCGACACGATCAACTGTTGCTGGGGGTTTCCCAAAGATATCATCAAGATGAAAGCCTAAGCAGATGCTTGGGAGCACCACCAGGAGGGCTGCAGTCATCAGTTTTGTTGTCATCTTGCTGAACGTTGGTTGAGATTGTCCGTGTTATTGTATGTTGGTTGAGCTTGGAGCAACTTGTAAAGATGTGTCAAAAATTTGGGGTTTATATACAATTTCAAACCCATGAATAATAGTCACAGTGGCTATTTGTTTAACTGCAAATTATAATTAAAATGGAACATTAAGTGAAGAATGAAATAAAGAGGGACAGAGATTAGTACTCCTTATTCTTGATTATGCCAAAATACCCAAAATAAGGTTCATGACTCAGATTTTGGAGAGGAATAACTATGATCATGATTCCCATTTTACCCAGAGGAGTCTTGAGTTTTATAACCAATGATTGTTTTGTAACTATTGTGTGGGAAGGGGGCATTCATGAGAAATGTCATTTGAATCATGTCCGTTTCAAGAGATTTCTCTGTAAAGTCTGAATGAATTGTCTGAATATCTTTCATTTCTATTCAATAAGAGTGTTGGTTACATTTTTATTTACCCTTTCCATTGCTTGTTTATTCTTTTGGACTATGTTTCTCATTTTTAACATAATCAATTGTGACATTTTTCTTAAAGGTCTAGGTTTATCTTATCAAGATAAAAAAATCCACATCGGTTAACACAGCAAGACCAATTTCTGTGAGCACCTTTGTCTCACCTTTTATGGAAAGCTAATGCTATATTCTGCATTTGTACAAAAGTGTGCACACTAAACATGTGTGACTGTATAGTAACAATTAAAGGGTTCCGATAAACATCCCGTATAAAAACAATATGGCGGCTCCAGGCGAATCGACTGGATCAGTCCATTTTTAAGAAATAAGGGGAGTTCTGTAAAATCCAGTTTATTGAAATTGTCTTTGAGATAAAGTAATCCGTTTATAATGATTTTGAAAACATTATCCATAGACTGATTGCGTTCAAAGAATATGTACAACAGCCAATATAAATCCTTGTATTAGAACTGCTTTGTTTCATTTGTAGGATATTTCATATACCAAGCTGTGGGCTATTACGTTATGGGGAAATTTAGATGTCAATTTTTCCTTATTATACACAAATAGAAGATCCTGAAACTTCACCCATAAATGTGGAATTGATTTGTCAAAATAAAAATCACCGTTTCATAAATATGTGACGATCTATAATATACTTATGCTATATATATAACAGTTAGAGGTGTTGACACAACGACCTCGAGCCTGTGAACCCTTGAGTATTATTCCGGGATCGGGCCTTTTATACTAAACGGTGAGCAACACCAGAAACGAGCGTTCGATTTGCTAAACGATATGCGTCACCCTTTAAGACCTGAAGCATACACTAACATGTGAGAGCAGCTATATCTGTGTGATGATAAATGAATACCATTATATTCAAGCTATGTGATAAGCAAAAACACATGTTTCCTCATGTGGTATTCTATAACAATGAGAAATTACATGGCTGTTATATTAGTGTGACAAATCGATGTGAGGGTTTAGCTTGTGACGTCTGACAGTAGTGTGTAAACTTGTTTATTTAACATTTTTGTAATGATTAGATTTAAAACTGGTGCTGCGAACACATATTATTAATTCAGATTTCAAAATACTTCAGATTCATTCATACGACTTTTTAGGAATTTCAAATCTGCAATGCTAATTCAGATCGAAATTCTTTCTATCAAATCCTTTTTGCGTCCTAAAATATGTGAAATAAAATGTGTTGTACTGCACCTAAATGTCAGAGGTCAAATTTCAGTTTTTGAGAATATTTAGTTGAATTTTAGATTTTTATCAAGAGCTCCTTTAACACAGGCTGGAGAAATATGTTAAATTATTGTAGGCAGCAGTGTGTTAAAAAAGCTAAAGGAGGAGATTTCGGACTGTCATATGTTGGATTTTGGCTATTTTCCTAGGATTTAAACAGGTGCATAAAATGTTAGGTCAATGTATTAGAGAGATTTCGCACCTAGTGAAAGTACAACTTATAACGTATACTTATACTTATAGGTAAACGTACAAGGTGTTTCATAATGTGAGCTTTTCGTCAGGAAAGATCTTCTCGGACTGTAATAAATACAGGTCAAAGGGATGCCATTTGTAGTTTCTTGAATTGTAGCATGTTTAGTTGATCCAAATGTGTTTGTCTAGAATAAAATAGGCTCATATATAGTACATATGTTATAGACCCATCTCTTCTCAAATTGACTTTTTGGAGATGCTCGTTATGAAACACCCTGTATGTCTGAATGTGAATGTACGTTTATGGAGCTGCTCCGCACCCAATATTTAGAGGGGCTCATATCTGAAGAACATTTCCGAATTTTTATAAAATCACACAGATACTGCCTGGCTTCCAAGATGCAAAAATAATTTGTATAGATAGTGCACCTTGAACACCATTTTTTATGAATGCTGGGGACTCAGTATTAAAAGGATAATTTCAAAATATATAGGTCTGGGAAAGGTTTAAGGCACACTGCGTCGCTATAGAATGAATTGCGCTACTATTTTCACAATTGTATTGATATTTGGTGTCAAATACACATATCTTGGTATATTTGAAGTCCCAAAACGGCTTAGTTTCAGAAATATCCAAAATTTAAATTAAAAAATAACCGTTAGCTCCGCACCCTCCGCTCATTTGCTCCGCACCCAATATTTCCCACAGGCTCTGTCTGTATAGGGTGATTATTTTCGAATTACTAGACTTTATCTAAATTTTGAAGAATCAAAAATCATTTCCAAAGAACAATCAAGGCCTGTTTTCAATGACATCGGAGTCTTGTCTGTCTTTTTGCAGGTGTATATAGAGTTTTATTTGAATGAAAAATTGGTTCATACCTTCAAGAACTACACATTTCCAGGAGCCTTTGGTCATATTAATTGTATTAAATGTACACTTTAAGTCTGGAATTTGTAAATGTCATAACTTTGGGATCTTATGTATCAATCAAAAGTATTAATTTGAGATTTTAATATTCCAAATGTCCTGAGTGCAAAAGTAGAATGGTTGTTTAATGGATATGTAAAGTATTTTTATAACAGTATGTGAATATTTTGAATTATGAAATGGGTACACAGGTGATATTAATGTAAATGCCATGTGTAACCATTATGTAAACATCATGTAAATTTTTAGTTACCAGTAACATGGTCATTTATTTGTAAATATATTTTTTCATGGTTTGTATATTGTATAATAGTGTAACTTTTGCTGGTAAGTCACGTGCAAATATTTCTGTAAGATGTTGATCTCATATTTTTCCAAATGCCAGCTAGATCATTTCAATTCTACTAAGAGGTATGTATTTCAGTCATACACATAAGCATTATTTATTTGACTTTGCCTAGTTAAATCTAGGAATTAAGTCTTAAGTCTCCAACTCTGAACCAAATATATCCTTAATTACCCATGAGACTGCACTCGGTACTATCAATGGGTTGATCTAAATCTTTTCAAAGTGTAATATTTACAAAGAGGTTTGTTCCAAAGTGTTGGTGAAAGTTATATGTTGTTCAAGTTATAGGTTTATATGTTTGTAAAGTCATAGTGAAAGAATGACCACTTGTTCACATCTGATAGTGTGATTCTAAAGCAGAGAAGGAGAAATTCACATTATACTCTGCCTACCTTAATATTTTGAGCGCACGAGAATGGGGTAACTTAAGTATGTGATATGTTAAATGTGTATTGGTGGCTATACTCATATTTCAATATTCCGATATGAATGACAATGAACTTTTGTAGACAATATATAAATGTCAATAATGATTTATGTAAGAATAACTAAAAATAAGTTTTGGGTTAAAATATCCAATAAACAAAAACAAACGGTTAAGATATGTCAACAGGGTGTGACAGTAACTTAGGCCCAGAATTGGACCAGCTTATTATTTCAGCATAAAGGCCTATTGCAGCATTAGTTGCCCATGGCTTGATTAAGAGATCAAAATACCTTGTGATACACCCTTATGACAGACTTAACATTTATAGAATTTAGTAGGGTATTTATCCAAAGGTTTATTTCAAAAACTGGGGCTATTTTGGCATCATTATGTCAAATATTACTGTTTAGATCCTGTATCTTGTAGTTTTACTGTACTACTATAAATAAATACCTTTTTTACAACAGAAAATATTGTTAGAGTTATGCTGATTTTGAAAATGCAAAATAAAATATATTTATTTTTGGCTCACACAGTGAGCCTATGGGATCGACCAGGCATTCGTCCGTCCGTCCATCCATCCGTCCGTCAACATTGGCCGCA